>PVIH01006171.1:0-114349 GCA_004025045.1 Sigmodon hispidus | reverse complement strand
GGATACACAGGGTTAGGGTTAGGGCTAGGGTTAGGGTTAGGGTTAGTATTTTTATGTGTAGCAAACTTATTTGCATTATCACCCTTGATAAGTCATGTTTATGATTTTTATCTTCTTTATAAATATTGTTAACTTTTCAGCATTTTAAATTCATTTTACTTTTTTGATAAATACAAAATAAATAAAGAAGAAAAAAAGATAAAAAAGAACATTAATCTCTCAAAATATGAAGTTATGTTTAAAATTTACTTCTATAAACAAATACAATATTGTATGCAGATATTTAACTTAAATGTAAACAGTGATGTCTATCTTCAATAAAGAATCACAAAATTTAAAAAAAAAAAAAAAAAAAAAAAGAAAATGACATTTCTTTGGCCTCCCATGTATCCTCAAGGATGGAATAATTTGATAGCCCAAAGGTAAGTCATGGGACTTGAGGAGAGAAACTGGCCATAGTTAGTCCAATTCCAGTCAGATCCATTTATGACACTCCAGGTCTGAGTGTGTCCTGTTCTATTTATTTTTACTTGCTATTTAAATAACTATTGAAAAAAATGTAAAAACTCTTCTTAGCCCCCTGATGAGGATCTTGTTTGCTGAGGCCTACATATTGCTCAGGTGTGGAAATCAAGAATGGTTTCAGTCATCTGAGTTGTCTACAAAGCAAGATAAAAATAAAGAAGCAATGGAGTTTAGATTTTTGTGAAGACAACAGAAACACAGGATCCACAAAATACAAGTCACTCACTACTTATGAACAGAACAGTTAACGTTTTAAGTTTCTACTATGTGATAAATGTAAAGTGAGACTCTGGGATAAAACTTGACGAAAACAGGCAAAAATCTATTCCTCCACAGTACTCAGCAGCTAGTAAGCAATGACATAAACTAAGAATAAGATAATAATTCTTAATACCATGGTGAGGCAGTGTATACAAATTGTCTATATTCCAGAAGTGTAACCCATGAAAGAATAAGCTTAATAAGTAGAGCTTCATCAAAGTTACATCATGGATTAAGTCATGAAAAAAAGGGGGGGTTAGGGCATGGTTTAGTCAGTATGGAGCTTATGGGGCAGAAATGAAGATCTGAGTTTAGATCTCCAGCAACCACATAAAAGCCTGGTGGCAGACACGTACCTATAATGCTCAGCACTGGAGAGATGGAGACAGGAGGGTCCCTGAAGTTGGTTGGTTAGCCAGTCTAGAAGAATGTAATGGGTTCAAGTTCAGCTAAAAACTCTGTTTGAAAGCTAAGGTGGACACTCAAGGGCAGGTTCCATGCCCAGACCAACTGAAAACAACCACAATGACATTTTTTGGAGCATCTTTGTCTCATAAAGCTTTGTCATGGCTTTCTTCATTTTTCTCCTTACAGAAGTTCTTTCACATAAATGCAAATACCACATACACACACACACACACACACACACACACACACACACACACACATCACACAAAGGTTTCGAATTTTGCATTTGTTTGGGAACATGGGTATCTCTGTGTCTATAAGTGCTTCTTTGCTTTTTTTTTGGACACTTTTTCTTCTGTTTGGTTGGTTGGTGAGTTTTTTCTATTCTGGTTTTATTTGGTTTTGGTTTTTTATCTTGCTTTACTTTACCATTACTTTTAGATACTCATTTGTTTTGTAACAGAAAAAAAAAAAGGAAAAGAAAGAATGTGAATTTGGGTAAGATGAGAAGTAGAGAGATTCTAAGAGGAAAACATCCTCATAACAAATTGGATACAAAATCTATTTCCTTTTTTAACATGATTTTCTTTTATTGAAAATATTGTTTCTTATATAACATACTCTGATTACAGTTTCCCATCCCTCTACTCTTCCCTGTTCCTCACCTCTCCTTCCATCCAGATCAGTTACCTTCGTGGCTCTTATTAAAAAAAAAAAAACAGCAGGCTTCTAAGGGATAATATATAAGACTTTTAAAAACTAACATATCATGTTAATATAGCATGCTAACAGAAGGAAAAGAGCCCAAAGAAAAGCACAAGAATCAAAGACCCTCTCATTCACATTCATGAATTCCATAAAAGCACTAATTTCAGAGGACATGGTACAGGCCATCCAGGCCTTGTGTGTGCTGCCTCGGTGTCTGTGAGCTCCTAAGAGCTTTGCTCAGCTTCGTGCAAAGGACCCTGTTTTTTTGTTTGTTTATTTTTTTCTCCCCTCTGGCTCTTACACTCTGTCTCCTCTTCCTCAGGGTTCCTTGAGGCCTAAGGAACAGAATTTGATGGAGCCATCCCATAGGGCTGCACGTTCTGAGGTCTTTTGTTTTCTGCATAATGTCTGGCTATCGGTCTCTGTATTTGTTTCCTTCTGCCATAAAAGGACATTTCTCTGATGCTGGCTGAGCAAGGCACTGATCATATTTGTTTTTCTGAATCTGGGATACTTCATCCAGGATGTTTTTTTTTTCTAGTTCCATTCACTTGCATGAGAATTTCATGGTTTCATTTTTTAACAGTTGAGTAATACTCCATTGTATAAATAACACATTTTCTTTATCCATTTTTTTCTGTTGAGGAACATATAGAATGTTGCTAATTTCTGGTTGTTATGAATAGAGCATCAGTGAACATGTTTGACCAAGTGTCTCTGTGGTAGGATGAAGCATCCTTTGGGTATATACCTGAGAGTGGTAGAGCTGACCCTTGTGTTCCCATTTTCCTGAGGAAACTCCACACTGATTTCCACAGTTGCTGTACAAATCAGCTCTTCCACCAACAATGGGAAATTCTCCCATTACCCCACATTCTCACCAGTATGAATTTTCACTTATTTTATTGATCTTGGCCATTCTGACAGGAGAATACAAAATATCAAGGTAGTTTTTATGTGCACTTCTCTGATGGCTAAAGATGTGTTGGACTTCTTTATTTCTCAGCCATTTGAGTGTCCTCTTTTGGGAATTCTCTGTTTACATCGATACCCCCATTTCTTAATTGGGTTATTTTTCTTCACATCTAGATATTTAAGTTATTCATATATTTTGGGTATTACCCCTCTGTCAGATGTGTACTTGTTAAAAGTATTTTCCAACTCTTTAGGCTGCCACTTTGTCCAAATGATGGTGTTCTTTGATGCACAGATGTTTATTTGGTTCATTCATTAATTATTAATAGCGATCAGTGACCATGGTAATAATGCTCTGTTGAGAAAGTCTTTTCTTGTGCCAATAAGTTCAAAGCTATTCCCTGCTTTCTCTTTGATAGGGATCAAAATATTTGGTTTTATGTTGGGATCTTTGATTTATTTGTAGTTTAGTTTGGTGCAGGGTGATAAATATTAATCTATTTGGATTCTTCCACATGTAAACATTCACTTTGACCAACAACATTTGTTGGATGTGATGTCTCTTTTTCCAGTGTCTTTCTTGCTATATTTTTTTTCTTTTCAGAAATTAGGTGTCCATTGGTATATGGATTTATGTCTGAGTCTTCAATTTTATTCCATTAGTCAATGTGCATGATTTTGAGTCAGTACTGTGCTGTTTTTATTATTAGCTTTGTAGAGAAACTTGAAATAAGAAATAGTGATTCCTCCAGCATTTTTTCTATTATTTAGGATTGTTTTAGCTACTCTCTCTCTCTCTCTCTCTCTCTCTCTCTCTCTCTCTGTGTGTGTGTGTGTGTGTGTGTGTGTGTGTGTGTGTGTGTGTATGTTTCTACTTGAATTTGGAAATTGTCCTTTCAAGATCTGTGTTAGCTCAGGAGAGCAGACCCTGTTCCTCACTAGGACAGTACAATATAGTCAACCAACTCTGTTAGTAGAGGTACGGGTGAGCCAGCCCTCAAGTTGAAATCAGGAGGAAAACTACTTGTCTGTCATGTGGTTATGTGAGAGGGTGAAAGATGGCCACCTTACCCCCTCACCACTTACCATCTGAAACAGATAAGAGAGCTGATCCTCTCCCATACCAGCTGAAGCACTCAAGAAATAGGACCTGTCCCTCAGCTAGGTAGTACAGCAGAACTGTCTGGTGGTCAGAGATGAGGGAGATTCAATCTTGATTTTATGAGTGAAGGAGAATTGTCTCATTACTCATCAGACATGTGGTGTCATGGGTAGAGATGCTCTCTTCAGGCCTCCTACCCATCAATACCTAAGACAAGTGAAGGGGCAGGCCCTAGGGTCATAACAGTAGGAGACTTGCCCCTCAACAGCTGCAGCACTCAGAATAGTAACCCCGGTAACACAATAGAGCTGGCTCTAATGGCATAGGTTTTCAAGAGCTGACCCTGAGGGTGTGAAAGTAGAACTGGCCCCACCTCTCAATCATTGCTATGAGATATGAATTAACCAGGGCAATGCTGGAGAGCTCACTTTGTTGGTGAGGACAGGGGAAAACTAGCAGGTAGACCAACCCTTCAGTGGCCCAGGCCCAAAAGCAGGATTATGACTTAGCCCACCCCAACATCCACCCCATCTATGATCTGCTGGAGCCCATAAAGGGCCTGATCCCCAGACTGAAAGCTGCTGGATCTCCACAACACAGGGCAACAACAGGTATCCAAAATGAGTCCCAGTTAGGGCCAGCATTGATGGTGTAGTAGAAACTAGAGGCCTCAAATCAGACCATTGACTCCATGCAATGAACACTGCCAAGTTAAGATATATGGGCAAAAGGAGTTACTGCCTGACTCACTGTATCACACTGCCAATTTCTATGACAAACTTCAATTTTTCCATATTTCCCCTTCTCTTTTTAAATTTTGTTTGATTTGGGGGGAGTACAGAGGTTGAAAGTAGATGCAAAAGACAGGGAAATGAATGGGATCAAGATACATGATGTAAATGATGCACCGAATAAATAAAAAGAAAAAAAGATCTGTGTTGGAATTTTGATGAGAATTGCATTGAGTCTATAGATTGCTTTTGGTAGCATGGCCATTTTTACTATACTAACCCTATCAATCTGTGAGCATGGGAGATCTTTTCATCTTGTGATATCTGCTTCAATTTCTTTCTTCGGTGTCTTATTAAAGTTTTTATTATACAAGTCTTTCACTTGCCTGGTTAGAATTACGCCACAGTTTTTATATTGCTTTAGACGCTGAGAAAGATGTTATTCCCCTGATTTCCTTCTCAGTTCATTTGTCATTTGTATGTAGAAGAGATACTAAATTTTGTGAGTTAATTTTGTAACCAGCTACTTTACTGAAAGTGTTTATCAGCTGGAAAAATGCCCTGGTGAAATTTTTAGAGTCATTTATGTATACCACTGCATCATCTACAACAAAGATATTTTGACTTCCATATTTACAACATAAAGTGCCTTTATTTGAGGAGAGGTAACTGTAATTATGTTACATGAAAAATATCTGTCTTCAATAAAAGAAAAATTGACAATTACTAAGGTGAAAGAGACAGAGGAAGGCATTTGAAATGTGTCTTTGACCTCCATATGCACACATACATGTATGCATATACATAGTTAAGGAAGGAGATGAAAAGACAGCCATATATCTCTATGAAAATGTTAAAAAGTCAGCTTGGCATATACAATGAGAACTAAAAAGAACTCTGAGAGAAAGTAAAGATGATGTAACCACATGGAGAGATAAATCTGTCTACAAACTGGACCTTTACAGATCTAAAGCCTCATTATTTTTAAGAAGTAAATTCTGTAAACTTCAAGTTGTTGTTTATCTTCTTTGCAAGCCCATCAAAATCTCAGTAGGCTTTTCACTGGTAATTGGCTAACTCATCGTGTAGTTCTCACACAAATGTGATTGAGCTAGAAGACCCAAAATAAACTTGAGAAGAGAAGATGCAGAAGAAGAAGAAGCTGTGTCTGCCTTCAACACTTATAATGAAGCTACAGTAATAAGGACCATGTAGAATCACGACAGACAGAAAAATAATCAATTGGTGAGAATGGAGAGTTCAGAAATAAACCCACGAGTATATGGACAATTGATTTTCGACAAAGGTGCCAAAGTAATCCAGTGGAGAAAAGATGGTGTTTGGAGAAAATGAACTGGTATGATTGAACTTCTACATAAAAAGGAGTGAACTTCAATCAAATGAATATAAAAATCAGGTTAAGGTGCTAAATTAAACCCAGATGATAAAACTTCTAGAAGAAAACATGGAAGAAAAACTTTGTCCTGAAGTTGGGAAGATTTTTTTTAAACATGCCTGCTGTTCATATACATGGGGCCAGATGAAAATTGTAGCTTCTCTTTAAAAACTTTTAGAGATAAGAATATTGATCATAAGATGGCAGAAATATTTGCATATTATATCTAGTAAAAGATTTATACATAACATAAATGAAAATCTCCCCAGATATTATAAAGGAGAAATCGTACATCCAGTAATTGAGAAGAGTTCACTTCCCAAGAAGTCAAAGATGTGAGAGCTGAAAGCCAAAACCTTTAAGATTGGAAGAGTCCATGTTACTTGAAGAAGACTATGGAATGATGTCATCACTTTCCCCAGTGAACAAGGACTTGTCTCAGGGTCATCTTGCTCCCTAACAGAGGTGATAGATACATGAATGAGTATGTCATCACAGTAAACCGTGTTCTGTCCCCAAGCATCCCACTTACAATAAACACATGGTTTTGAAACATGACATCAAGGGGTGCCACACCAAAATAGCTGTTTTACTTTAGGTGGTGTGCATTTACAATTCTTTTACAATTCTTACAAGTGAAAAGTAAATGCACTTACTAAAGAATTGCATTTTCCAGAAGCATTTTTGCTAAGTCTGTGGTGGTCCAATTTCAGTTTAGGTGATTCTTAATTCCACGCTATACAGAAGAGGTTGAAGTCTAGTGGATATTGGGTTATAACTTCAGGTTTGATTGTTTTGGGTCTTAACTGATGTTGAGGTCCTCACCCAAGCAGCTGCTGTTACTGTCACCTGCTTTTGGGCCTGTCTGTAGAAGGCAGAGGCTGTAGGAGGCTGAGCCTACTCATAGGAAATAGGTCATTGGCAGCCCACCCTGGAAGATTATCTTGGGGACTCAAGGCTTCATTCTCTCTCTCTCTTACTCTATGCTTCTCAAACCCACAATATAAATAGCTTTGTAGTAGTAAACAGTTAGAAATAAATCCATGGCTTTTAAGCAGTTTCAACATGGAATTCATCACAGATTAAGACTTTTGCAATTAATCCTTTTTGATTTTCATGAGAAAAAAAAAATCAGAGTTTATCTGCACACTATCTATAGGGGCTAATGTGAACAATGGGTCACCAGAATCACGACCTTTGCTGTTTCATATAATTTGAGTCATACCTAAGGAGCAGTCCTATGTGGGTTTTTCATTTAATAATATCACTAGTAGGGGGAAATGCCATCTGTATTATAAACATAAATGTACCTTAAGGACAAAGGACCTTTTAAATGTTTAAACAGATTCCCACAGGGCTTTTATTTATTTACTTGTATGTTTCTGAAGGTGTCATCTAACACGCTAGTGAACACCCCCCACTCCTAGCAAAGGCTAGGCTCGGTCAATGTCAACATGGCAGCGCACTCACCTGCAATGACCAATACCACCAGCTTTGGGGAAGGGTGGGGATAAAGCAAGTAAAGAAAACCACACTTGATGAACAGAGCAAAAGGCCAGCAGGGAGACTGCTCACCCTGGGGATAACCATAATTGGCACCCTTTGCTCCTCCCGTGACCGGAAGCTCAGTCATGTGGCCTTTTGTGCCCTCCTTGTCCCATTTCTGTGGCATCTCCACACTTACGCTCCACGTAAGTGCATGTGTGTCTAGGGTGACTTAAAGTTCCTTTCCCAGGAATCCAGACAGTGACAGCACTTTCCTATAAGCCACTTCCTCCTCCTCAGATGTTTCTTCCTGCCCAGCCTATAAGCAGCTTCTCTTGGAAGCCTGGCTCCACGAATCATCCCCAGCTCACCACATTCATGCTTTGGTTTTCTGGATAACTTCGTAATTCTACTTACTTACTGTTTTCTTAAATTATGTTGCCCCAAAGTGAATTGTCCCCTTGCTCAAGGGGGCAAAACTAGGTTTGTTGTTAATACTTTTAACTTAACCCCCACCTCTGTGTGGGTGTACACACAGGAGTCATTTAGAGGTCAAGGGCCAACCAACATTTAGGAGTTAGCTCTCAAGAGTTCTTTTGTTTTTGATTGTTTTGCTGTGATCTCCAGGCTACCTGGCCTTCAGCCTTCTAGGTGGTTCTCCTGTCTCTGCTTCCTACAAACTGTGAGTCTGGAGCTGTACTCTGCAACAGTAGGCTGTTTATGTGAATTTGAGGAATCAGCATTGAGTCTTCAAGCCTGCCCTGCCCTCTGAGCCTGTTCAAACACCTGCTTTGGTGTGTTGCTTTGTTTTGTTTGTATTTGTTTTAGAAAAATTTTCTCAGTAAAATTTTCATATTTTATGCACAAGAACAGGGGAAGCCTAAATCCTGATATTGACATCTACACCTTCTATTTACAGCAAGGAAGGCCTTTTTTGTGATAGCGTAGAATGGCCTTGGAGAATCTTGGATCTTTGTTCCTGGCTGCAATGATTTTATTGGCAGCTGTTATACTTAATGCCCAGCAGTCAGCTGGCTAGATACTGGGCATGCAGCCTGGGCTATGAAACAACTTTTTGTTCAAATAAACAAAACAGATCAATAAGGTAGATAAGGGGTTTCTATATCTATGTGAGGCTGACTTCACTGTCAAACTGACCGAATTGGGAAGGAGCCTTGTCCCCAGGCTGTGCCTTCCTTCTCTGTAACTCTCTTTCGGGAAAGATTACTTACTTATTCAGGGAACACAGAACCGGATGTGGATGGGTCATTGCTGTGAGATGTGGGCTAGTGGCCCACTGTTCTCCATTTACCAGCACTGAGCCTGTGAGGGATCCCAAGGCCAAGTTTTTATGTCGGGTTTAACTTTCTAGGTCCTTCTCAGAGTATGACTACTTTGCAGTAATTCTATAAGTAACTAAGATCACAAATTTCATAAATACTGAAATAATGGTATTAGACTAAGGAAAAACAACACAGTAGCTTTTGGGTCATTAACAGTCGATGGCATGAATACTGGAGTCCCCATCTGCTGGAAACCGAGGCTGCAAACTCATTTTGTCAATATCAGGATTTAGGCTTGCCCTGTTCTTGTGCATAAAATATGAAAATTTTTCTGGTACTTGAAGGATTTATCCGCTAAAATCTCAGCTGCTGATTAAAAGGCAATATCATTGTTGAATTTAGTTTATTTAGGCTCATACAAAAAAATCTAAAGCCTTTTGTTTATTTCTGGGACATAGGGTTGATTTTCTTCACTTAATATAAACTTACTTTATATGTTTATTCTTATTGCTTGATATAGTGGCAGTTAAAATCAGAATGAGCTTAACATAATTCTAAAAATTTGTATCCAATGCTAGATGTTCAAACACTGTACATGTGAAATATATTGAATATTTAATTATAGTGACTTTTTAAAAGCTTTTCATTATAAACACCAGTATTAACCAAACTATGAGTATTTTAACACTTGACATGTTATAAAATAAATCTGAAAATACAAGTACTGTTCTTTTACTAAAATAATGTAATCGTGATTACCTGTGGATCTTCACAAAAATGTCACACAGCTGGCCAGCATACTGTATTGAATGTGCAAACGAATGGTCTTCTGACCCTCTCAAGTCCCCGCCTGGCCTCAGTGTCTTCTTCCCAGCAGCATCCTTGGCTCCTCCACTCAGGAATGTGTCTGACATGATAGCTTTGGGAAAACGGCAGCTGTCTCGTGAGCATCTGCATTGTGCCTGGCACTGTGCTATGTACTTGACACATTTAATGGTCACAGATTCCGACCTGCATTTGTCAGAGTCCCCATTTTATATGAGAGAGGGAACACTTAAAACAATAGCTCATGAAACTTTACACATGTGAAGGGCCTTGGCCAAGGTTTATTCAAGGGACATGGCATGCTGAGGCAAAGATGGTTTCTAGAGGAAGTTAAGAGAGCGTGGCTTGAAAGTAGCCTGAGCTGTTTTAATCAAAATTTGATTGGTTCCCGCTACTCCCCTATTCGTGGATACTTACATAGAACAACTGCGGCCTGTGTGTTGGCTTGATGCTTAAAGTGACTGGTTGCCTGCTCCGCGCCCTGGAATTTCCTTTGTAGTCTTTGCCTTTATAAGATAATATATAACTTAGTTCCTGCTTGACTAGACTCTCTGTCATTATGATTGTCTTGTAGATGAAGGGCTAAAGTGTAGGAGGATAGTGCACTCACCTTTCCTGGATCCCCCTTGTGGGAGACCCTCGGGCCTGGTGCAGGAGATCCCACACACACATGGAAGCTGGGGAGATGCTTTTGTGGCTAAAGTGCCATCAGAGCAAGCCTAAGAACACGGGTTTGAACCTGCCTAAAACCTCGATGCAGTATGACAAGTGGGTGATACTAGTAGACCTAGTGAGAAGAGCAGAACAGGAGTCTCCCCAGAAACAAACATGACAGCTATCCTGGTGTCCACAGTGGCGGACAACAAGAGAGAGTTTCTGAACTCAAACGCGGTGAAAGATTCAGACATTATGGAGGTTGTCCTCTGATATATCCATGCATGCCTTGGCAAGTGCACACTTCACTCAGTCATACTCGTGGAAGCATGCCTGGGGGCCACCCTCCCCACAAACAAATGGAATGTCTCAAAAGCATACACTGAGGGAGACACTCTGGGTCTCCAGCCCCACGCCCAGTGTCTTGCTTGATTTCACTACCTGGCCACTCTGTCCTATGGTCTCCTTATGGTGTCATGAGTTTGCAGAAATAGATCTGTCTGCATTCTTGCACAAGACGTGCTGTTTTTAATAACTTGTTTCTTTTTTCATAATGAAATTGCTCTTTTTCTTAACCAAGCAGGAAGCAACAGTAGATGAACTTTGACAGGGAGGTCCACAAAAGTGTCAAAAAAAAGCAAATATTTAGAGTAGCAAGAGGAATGTGGTGAACATTGAACAAAAATATGCCCCTTCATGAGCTGAAATGAAAACTTGGAGACAGAGTAAAGATGTTATGCTTTCCCCAAACCAAAACTACAAATAGAAGATCTTTGTTTTCCTTAATCACAAGTATGTGGACATGTGGTCTAATTATTTATTCTCTTTGAGTATACAGGAATAACACCCACTACTGTGGAACTCTTTCCAGCCTTTTGCAGTTTAGTAAACTCTGTGCCCTCCATGGGATTCTAACCTGGTGAGGTTTCTTTGCCTCCAAGCCCAGCTCTAACAAACTTCATAGAATCTCTCCGTCCCCAGATTCTTCAGCAGTTCCTGGCTCCCTTGGCTCTGGCGGTTATAAAGATATACTCTGGCCAGTATAAATGTCTAACACCTACTCTGGGCCCAGTGGCAAGAATAGGAAGCTCCTCTAACACCCCCCATACACACACACACACACACACACACACACACACACACACACTCCCTTCATCGTCTATGTGGAGGTCAGGGACAAGAGACATTGGAAAGGCAATGCAGTGTTCTGTTTACCAGTGGCCATCATAATTTCTGCCCTTGGCCAGGTGGGCTTCCAAATGCTGCATCCCTTGAGAGACACCTGATCATTCTCCAGCTCTTCACTGTGTGGCCACCCAACACAGGAAGTGGATCCCTGTGGGCCTCTCACACTCTCTCTCAGATTCCCATCTTGCTATATTCCAGCCTGTAGATTTTTGCTGCTGGGTCTCTTCTCTTGAAGACTCAGTGAGGGTGTGCTTCCACCATTACAATTCAAGTTTAGTGCCTTGGGGCATTCACTAGCCCTGCAGGTGACTCTGGTGCCATTTTTCTGCCAGGCAGGGGAAATGAGCTGCTTTCTTCAGCGGTTCATTTTCTACACCCCAAGTTTTCTTCTTAAATTTCTTTTTTTTTTTTAAGATTTTATTTATTTATTATGCATACAGTTTTACAGAAGAGGGCGCCAGACCTCATCATAGATGGTTGTGAGCCACCATTTGCTGGGAATTGAACTCAGGTCCTCTGGAAGAACAGTCAGTGCTCTTAACCTCTGAGCCATCTCTCCAGTCCCCTCTTCTTAAATTTCTTTCCCAGTGCTCAAGTTAGGCAAAAAAGAAAGAAAGAGAGAAAGAAAGAAAAAAAAGAAAGAAAGATAAAGGAAGGAAGGAAAAGAAAAGAAAAGGAAAGAAAAGTAAAAAGAAATGGTTTGGCAGATTCATTGCACAAGTAGCCATCCAACTGAAAAATGAGATTCCAGGCTCAACTTCTTACACACAAATCTAATCTCCACCGATCTTCCTGTTGGAAAATGTCATTGGCTTGTTGTTGAAAGGAGCATAAGAAAAAGACACATAACTCTCGCAGCTGTGACTCTCAACAGTCCCTTGAAGACTAGTGACCAGAGAGCCATAAGTGAGAAGCTGGACAGGCTTGCCTCTCAATAAAGCCCAGTTGTTGTCCTGTCCTCTACATTGCTTGTTTGTCACTAACTTTAAAACCAAGTTGACAAATCTTAAGCAATAAGAAAGATCTCCACACACAAAGAACTATTTGGCCATAAAAAAAAGGAAATTGGTGAGCGACTGGTTCAGCAGGTAAAGGCTCCTACAGACCTTGACAGGCTGAGTTCCATCACCAGGACCCACAAGATAAATGGAAAGAACCAACTCCCACAAGTTGTTTTCTGACCTCCACACACATGACATGTCACATAGGTATCCACACACACATACATACATACATACATACATACATACATACAAGTAATGTAATAGTTTTTTAAGAGAAACTTGGCATGTGTAATGACATGCATAGGACCTTTACTTAAATGAAATAAACCAGTCACAGAAAGATAACTGTTGCTCATATGTGCACTCTAGAACAAAGGAACTCGAAGAGGCAAGTAGGATGCTTTGTGTGTATTTTCTCATTTACTCATCCAACATGCCTACATATTATGTCACTTAACAGATGACGTGAGCTAAAGCATAGAGAAGGTCAACAAACTGTCAAAACTGCAATAAAGCCTATATTACAGGAATGAATGAGTACAGATGCCAGGTTAGGGCAGGGGAATTCTATAACCTCACATCATGTTTGATATGTGACAGAGCTTAGTAAATATCTATTAGATAAACCAACCATGGAAATGAATAGCTCAAGGTCATGCTTAGGAATGGTGAACTGGGATTTAAATCCATTGCCTTTGAAGGGTCAGTGAAATCCTCACACTAATGCTGATGACTACATTAGCCATCCAGTTATACCTGTCAGAGCAGCACCTCATTTATTTCCCCATATTGGAATATAACCATGTGATGGCTCCATCCTCACACATTACAGCAATTAGCAGGTCCAGAGTCCAGTGTGAGTGGACCCTGCTTGGCTTTTTGTATTTTGCATTTTTCCATTGCAGAATCCTTTACATCCACCAAAATCATTCTTTCCTAAACTTTTCCATTTTCAGTTATCTGATAAGCAATAAGCATATTCATGATGGTTTACATTTTATAATTGTCATAGATTTTTATAACATTTCTCCACCATACAAAAAGTAGTTTGTCTCACTTGGGCACTAAACACATAGAATATGCTTAATAGGATGAATGGATCAATGGATTGATGAATCAATGAATTGTTGGATGGATAAATAGAAAGACAGATGTGAATGAAATAAAATTTTAATTTCAGCTGGTTGACACCATGTAGATGCATGTTGGTTAACAGAAGTTTCAAAACTAAAAAAAAAGAAAAAGTGACAGAGTCTTAGAAACTCAGTTTAATGACTTTGAAACAATAAGCCATACCTTATAAAAGCATACAGAATGTTTGAAAAGCTATCTTTACAAATATTTCTTTTAGAAGTTAAAAAAAATAAGTAGTGCTGATTCTTTCCTGCATTACTATAAAGGAGTCAACATGGGTAAGTTTGGGGTTGTGGCTGGACCAAGTGATGCTCTGAGAAATCAGAAGACTGAAAGAAGGGATGAAGACATGTACAGGGTTGGAAGACACAGGCCAAGTTTCTCTCAACTTTGCTCACACTGGCTAAATCCCAAGTGTCCTTGTCCTTCTTTGCCCCAGCTACAACAAAGAGGTAAGTAATAGGGGCTGTGGCTGTTCAGACTCTCCATTTCCAATCTATGGCAGGGGTGGGATTGAGGGACAGAAGGTTAAAGGCTGGTCCCTTCTGGCTTCACCCCAAAGCTCCACAGCTTGAGTTCCTGAAACACAAACTAAATGTAAGTAGCAAGAACTTATTGGCGTGTGGCCCCGGATAGCATGATTGCAACTGTCCAGAGGTAGAATGGCCTCCAGTAACTATTTTACAATGAACCAGTAATTGAGAACTGTGGAAGAACAGAATGCACAGTTGCTGTGGAAGACTAGAGGAGAAAAGGGGCATTGGCAACCCAGCACCGCACAATGTCCCTGTCTGGGCAAAAAGAGGCCTGGATGTTTGTTCTTGGCATTGGTCAAACTCTCTCATAAGTTTCTGGTTACTTTTCAGATAGGATGACATGTTCCATGCTGGGAGCCTAAAGGAATTAAAAACATGTTTGCTTGTGCAGCTACAAAAGAAGTTGTTCCTTGTCACAAACAGCCTCTCTGGGGTGTCAGGAAGAGAGAGGGTTGTAGCTTCAGACCTGCTCTGCAAGTACCACCCATCACTTCCTCCAGGGCACATAATTGGTATGGTTGTGACACTCATATAAGTAGGGCAGAAATAATTTGTTTTAGGGATGTTTCCAGAATGTTCCTGTACATCGTGGTTCAAATGTACTCCCTTGTAATAAGTAAATATATATATGGTCTCAGCTAACCTCCTTGACCCTCACCGAGGCAACCTTTAGAAGCTTGCATCTGTTTCCCTAGTGAGCTCCTCTGGCTGGGCACAGATTACTCACCCTGTGGGAGTTAAGATAACATGGATTAACACCGGCGTGCCAATGCCAGCATGTAGGCACTGACTCAGCATCTCACTCTTCCTTATCTGGAGAGTCAAATCCCAGTAGAGAGAGATTAATCAGCCAGTCTGAGAGGTCCCTGCTGGGTCTCATAGCCCTTCCAGTAAATAAAAAAGAGGTCATTGGGACTGTTGTTTATCCAGACCCTCTGGATAAACTACCTGGGCTCACTTTCTTGAATTCTAACAATAAACAGCAGTCAAAGTATGGTAGAGTACCTTAGGGAGAGACCAGATTTCTCCACCACACACCAGTTCTTATGAACAAGGTGGACCATAAAAAGTGGCATCATCAACAGAACTTTCCTCAAAGCTGGTTGAGATTCTCCCCCTCCCAGTAAATGTAGGTGCATTGTCCAATGACTCTGTGGATCTTTCTCTCAGGGGCTTGCCCCATGGTGACTGACCGACATTTCAGTTTTTCTGTACCGCCTTTCCCAACATGCCATTTTCTCCTAAGTAACATAGCTGTCCTGGCTCTATTTTCTATCCTGTTCCATACAGGACCATAGTTACTCTTGGCATGAGAGGTAGTAGAATGTGGATGTTTAACAACAACACAAAACATGAATGAATATACATTATGATGTAGGATCATTCTTTAATAAAGGAACTGTCTTGGCCTATGGCAGGCATCTTAGAAGTAGGCGGGGAATCAGAGCACAAATAAGGGAAGGAAGGCGCAGTCAAAAGAGACACCATTGGGCTGCCCAAGAACCAACATGTAAAGTAACACAGGTAAGCCACAGGCCACGAGGCAAGACAGATGAATGGAAATGGGTTGGATTAAGATGCAGGAGCTAGCTAGCAATATGTCTGAGCCATAGGCCAATCACCATGAAATTAATATAAGCGTTTGTGTGATTATTTGGGGCTAGTAGGTCTGGGACTGTAGGTCTGTGGGTCTGGACCACCAACTGGACAGGGCCAGAAACCTCTTATTACATATATTATTTGGTAGTAATTGGCTTTGCATTCTGTCCATACCTCTAACTTGCTGTGTGACAATGGTCAATTGCATGACTTCTCTGTGTTGCAGGTTACTAGACAATAAAAATTGTAGTATTTTCAAAATGTTAGGGAGAGAATAAGTCAAACAAACTGTATTGCAGCATCATTACATCTGTATTTGTCACTAAAAGAATGAAGTAGCAGACTTATGGGTGACCACAGTATTTCATTTACCAAACTACTAATAAAAACATAAAGCATAAACACAGGATTTGAGAATTCCAGATGTTATCAGCCCCTTTGGCATCATGACTCAACGATCTTGATAAAGTCATAGAACTTTCCCAGATCTCATTTCCTCAAGTGTGACATAAAGGTGTCAACTGTTGTATGGTGACTCTGCCAGCAGCATTCAACTGAGGCCTTTGTGAGAGTGTAGTAGTCATTTTAGAAAATCCACTGATGAGAGATGATGCAACATTCCATCAGACACATTAACGGGTATCAAGTATCTACTATCCCTGGACAATGGCAACAACAAATAACCTGCTGGGAAGAAGGGCCTAGCAGCTGTGTGAGAATGAACTTCTTTTATTCTGCTCTTTGCTTCAATGAGGCCAGCAGCCTCCTGGGCAGTTCACTCAGATACAAAGAGGGCCTTCTCCCTTTCCAAGGCCTTACACACCAGTCATCTCTCAATAGGACTTTACAAACACACACAGATGTTGGTCTTTCCAATTTTCTAGGTGTCTGTGGAGGCTGACAACACAATAAGCCATCATAGTAAAGTCATCAAGCTATTTGACATCATTAGCTCTCAGTAAAACCTGAGCTAAATTCTAGAGACAACCACTAGGCACTCAGCATGAATTAAAACTGGGAAGGCTAATGCCACCAATTTTGGGCAAGGATGCTCAGCAATGAGAGCTCTTACATTCTGTTCAAAGTGAAAATATATGGTACTTTGGAAATTTTTAAATATTTTCTTAGGGAGGTTTGAAATTAAGACCACTTTCCTGAAGACATAGGGAATTTTGTACACAAAAGTCTGAAGAATCAAGCTAGAAGTGACCCAGACACATCCTACTTGAGGACTAGATTTCATAGAAGGTGTCATGCAAGTTGTCAATGAGGAAAGCAATCAGTTGTCTTACCCAATTAAGACACTTATCAACCATAAAAAAATAACCAGTAGATAAAGTTGCAATAGTGGCACTTACATTTTGAAGGTAACCACAGCTACCTAATGAGAGATAAGGCACACTTGACAGGAGAGAAGCATTCCTGATACTAGTGAGGTCATGAGAATTGAATGAGAACTTAATACTGCCACTTTGTTAAGCTAGTATAATACCTAGCTACATTCTAAATACATATCCTTATACGCACATGTAAGTTACATCTCCATCCTCACCAAAGCAGACAAAATTACAGAAATCCACAATTAGTTAAAATTCAGAGGACAAATGACTGAGGGTACCCAACTCCAACTGGTACATCTACAACACAACCCTTATACCCAAAGTTTAGGGAAAACATCATGAAAGAGGGGACACAAAGTTTACAAGAGTCAGAGAACCAGGAAGGCTTTTGAGACATTGTATCTTCTAGAAATGACAGAGAAGCCACATCCATGAAATTCTAGCAATATAGCTGTCTAAACAAAACTCAGTCGATGATAGCACCTGTTGAAATGCCAGCTTAGATAAGGGGAAATCTTGTGGAGACCCAAGTTGAAATAAAGAGCTAATGTAATTAATGACTCCCGAGAGAGGGTAGTTTTCTCAAAGATGAGCTCCCTAATTTGTTCACCAATACCAACCTGTCACAGACATACAAACCACATGAAGCCAACTCATTGAACTCTCTTTACCCAAGAAAATAAAAACCTGTTCACAAAATTACTTAAGCAAGAATATTTAAAGTAGATTTGTCCACTGTGTTAAGTCAAGGCTGTCTAGAGAAATACCCAATAGGATTTATATATAGCTATGTTGTTTAGCCAAGGAGATACATTTCAGTGACTATAATCATTGTGTGAACATTGTATTGACTTACATAACCTACAAGTCACAGCTTTGTATTAGTTATTTTTCTGCTGTTGTGATAAAATACTATGACCAAAATCATTTTAAGGAAGTAAGAGTTTGTTTTAGAGGAATACATTAGGGCTGAAAGGCTTGGCATAGCAACAGAAGCAGGAAGTTGACTGATTTGAGTACATCTTTATTCACCCATAGGAAGTTGGGGAGAAGGGCATGGCAGGAAGTGAGGTAAGGCTACCAACCCTTAAAATCCACCTCCAGTGATGTACTTCCTCCAGCAAGTCTCCCATTCCCAAAGTTTCCAAAACTTCCCCAAACATCACAACCATAAAGGACCAAGTATTTAAACACAAGAACCTATGGGGGATGTTTCTCATTCAAAGCACCACAAGCCCCCAGTTTATTAAACTGTGGGTAATAACTCCATGGAAACATGTTTCTGAACATGCAGTGGTGACAATTTTACAACAGTACAAATTTTCTGAACAAGAATCAGCAAAAAATTAATTCAAAATGAAGCACATAACGAATCTGGAGTGATCATGTAGCTCTCACTCCTATCATATCACGACTTCACTACCTGAACATGCACAATGTACACCTTGCACTATACGTGCCAGCCCTTCATGTAACACCCATAAAAGGTGACTGTCCTGTGTTAGGAATTCCTGTGTTTTTATTGTAAAAGCTTTCTTTTCATATAGATTCCTAGTAATTTAAATACAGGAGGGGGAAGCTTTGGTATTTTCCTGATCATGTCTATAATTTGAGTTGCATTTTTCAGAATGTTTAATGTTAAAAAAAATATTAGTTTGGGTTGCTGAATTTCACTTTAAAAATAAAATTAATTTTGACTTGGCTTTAGCACAAAATTTCTAACAAATGCTTACATGTTTTTTTCTGATCCAAAAAACCCCAAACCCTATACTGATGGTCCTCACCAGCTTCTGAGTCCTTCCCACGTGTGTATACTGACCATAAGCCTTGGAGAATGTTGGGATTAGAACCCAGAGATCTATCTTATCTTGCGTATCATTTTCTAGTAATTAGGAGGGAAGGCTTAGGTACATCATTGAGGAGGCTTCTGCAGGTGGGTCAGCACTCAATAGGAGACACTTTCAATGATTAACACTGTCTGCAGCAGATATACATAATGTGTGCTATGCCCTTGCCAGCCCAGAACAGCTTGGGTTTAAGCCCCACATAGTACTCAGATAAGGACACCTCCTTCTAAGAGGAAGCACATGTGGAGTGAATTAGACATCTCTATTTCAATGCAGAAAAAAACAGAAAGACTGGCTTAAAACTGATTGAAATATTAACATGTTGAAAGAGAGCTCCTTCTGAGCTGATGAAACTATGATGTCTATGTCTGCTATGGGGCAGATTTCTTTTTGCCAACAGAAGCATGTGGAATAACTTCAGAGATACATTCATGTTCCACTCACTTATGATTGCTACATACGTGTCTAGCCTTTGAAGACTTGTTTGTGAGCTGTCAATCATTTGCTTCTAGAAAATTAGCAGGAAATCAAGTCTAACTAATAACTGTAATTAGTCCAAAGTTGGGCTGGCAATGTAACTCAGTATTTGTGGTAGACTATTATCTTGGCATGCTTGAGGCCCTGGAGTTGGGGGAGGAAGAGGGAAAGGAGGAGGAAGAGAGAGCGAAGAGGATGAAGATGAGGGGCTGCGGAGATGGAGGAGGAGAAAAGGACTGGGTTTGTTATTGTTGCTGTTTGTTTTGGTTTCACTGTCCCTTCAACTACAATGTAACACAAATGTTCTTACTGCCCCTAGTGGCCACAGGTAAGAATAGATTCTGAGCTGCAGTGGGTGGCTGTTTTTCTTTCAGTTGGGAAGTAATTCTTGTGTGCTTACCCCAAAAGGAATCACCTTTATGACCCTGTGACTTTGAGCACCAGCATGTGAGGTGCTGTAATCCGATAAGACATTGGCTCCTCTTCTCTCTCATCATAGGGAAACAGGAAGCAGAAACCTGAAGGCCTCCATTAGGAAGCTGTTCTTGTTACCTCTCTGGTAGCGTTTGTTTCTAGTTTGGCCTTTAATCTCTGACCCACGATCTATTCTACAAAGAAGACAACTTATCTTTACTTGGAGCTTTCAAACGGGAATCAAGAAAACAAAGAATTAAAGAGAAGGACATAGAATTCCCCAGTTTGTGCATGGCTTAAAGGGTAAGCTAAATGCATCCCCTAATTCACAGAATACATCCTCAGTCATTAAGAAGATTCCAGTCTGCCTTCTAGATGCCCACACCAAAATCCTACCCCAGGACAGGCAAAAAGTACATCTGGGAGAGCAGATGAGGAACAGAAAAGGAGAAGCAAGGGAAAAGAAACGTAAATGAATAGAACGATGAATGAAATTGTTTAATTCTGGGCTGTGCAAAGAAAAATTAGCTTCAATTGAGGCTTCATTGTCAAAGTGGTTGTTGCCTACTTCTGCATAGCTCAGAAGTGTGACAGAAGAAAGTTCTACCACAGTGCCCCCTTCAGATCACACTACAAAAAGCCAAGAGCCATTAATTGGTTCGCTTTGTCTGCTGTGCTTTGGAGAGTGACTCCATAGTTCAGGAAACTGTCACAATGAAAGGGCAATAAGCTAAACTGAAATTGTGTCTCAGCCTTACAAGCCCTGGTATGCCATTCAGTACTACAATGTAAAAGGTTCTAGATGGGGGGCATCTTCCAATCATTGATTGGAGATTAAGGACATCCATGAGTTTTAGATACACTATGCGTGTGTTATTCATTTCATTCCCCAAAGGGTCTTGGGTGAAAGCTATTTAATCATGATTATCAATTTTTTTTAATGAAAGCTGGGTTTATGACTCTGTGGGACAATGTTTTCCTAGCCCTTGTAAAGACTTGGGTTGAAGCCTCATCACTATAGAGAGGAGGGAAGGAGAGGGGAGGGAGAGAGGGACTCCAGGTAAGAAGCTGCCTGAACTCAAGTAGACGACTGTTGTGACTGTCCTCCAACATATTTGGGAGTTAAACAGAGCCTCCTTCCAAAAGGATTAGCCCAGCAAGACCTGTTGACAAGTGTACATATGCTCATGGAGGGCTGAGAAGGTCATAACACCTTCACCTTCCCTCATTATACGTTACATTGCAAATAATTTCCCCGCCTACTGGTTTAATAAAATTACTGATTGGCCAAAGGCAGATAGGAAGTATGGTCAGGGCCACCAGACTAAGAAAATTCTGGGAATAGGCAGAGCAGAACAGAGATGCCAGAGAATTGAGAGAGAGAAGACATGCCAGCAGACATGCCAGGAGATGTGCAACATGGCTGAACAGGATAAGAACCATGGGTTAGTTTAAGGGTAAAAAGTTAGTAAGCTATACGCCTGGGCCCTAGGCCAATCAGCATAAAATTAATGTAAGCGTTTGTGTGTCTCTGAGGGACTGGGGGTCTGCGGGTCTCCAAGTCAGAACCTCAAGGCTAGACCAGAAAGTCCCTGCCAGAAACATACTACTTACTACACCCTTCTACTGTTATAATGATAGACCCCAGACACAGGGTACTATCCTCGGGAAGGGGGGCCCCAAGAACCCAGACTCCAGTCCAGCTGATGCAAATTGCAAGAGGATTTATTTCATCTGTACAGGTGGGCTACCTCCCTGCCTCAGGGAGCAAGGGAGTAGGAGCCCGGATTAACAATCTCATATCTCTTTTAAAGGCTAAAAACCATAAAATCACCATAACAACTGGGGCAATACATAACTGGTCACTTTAAAAGTCATACTATAATCATAAGGTTACCTTAAGGTCAGCTGGTTAGGAGGTTTTTACAACTGGGTGTTGGTCACAGCTTTTCTGCTTGGAACTTCTGGTATTTTAATCACAGGTTTGACCATTATGTCCTATCTGAGTTGATTATGGCTATCTGGGCTGGATCACTCTGTTTCCTGGGACAGACTTTTAGACTTTAGTTCCTTGTTCTCAAGTAGGGGTGCTCTGCCAAATACCTGAACTGAATGCCTGGGTCAGGCCCTAGAACTCAGGGTCCTTCAATATGAAACTCTGCCTTAATTGCATATGGCCTGGGAAGGACCTGAAGTGTATAGACCAGGAGGAAACTTGGAGAGCAGGGCAGTCTGTGACAGGTACAGCCCCATTCATGCTAGGCCAAGACCTTCCAGGTACAGCTTGCTACAGGGTGAGAGCACCCACGGCCCCACCTCTCACCTATGTTCTGTAAGGGAGCCCAATAATCTCGTTGCTTCTCAGAATGAACTTTAATGGAATCCTGCTTGAGCCCTTAGAAGAAGGGGTAGATGTTATTCAAGTCTCCCATGGGAAGAAATTCTAGCAATTTTAATAAATTGACCGTCAAGGTTCTTATTTGTCCATATGCCTCACTATAGTGCTAACTTGGAGGTGAACATTTTATTTCCCCATGACATCATTACAGAATTAACAGTGTTACTTAAGAAACAATTTGCTGACACCTAAATTTTTCCCTGCTGGATTGTCCTAGGAGCTTCTTGTGGTCCATCTGATGTCAGTCCTGGGATGTTCCCTGAAGGGTTGCAATCATGCCTCTGTCTCTATAAATAATTCACCTATCTTGCTGGGAACTGCAGAGGCCCAGAAGCACCAAAGCCTGCTTCTAGTCCATCAGTCCCTGGTGCTTTGGGAAATAGTATCTTCCTTAGTAGATTTTTTAAAGTACTTATGTTTGGATATTTCAAAATGTAATCTATTTTCCACTCAAAAGTAAATCATTCTCTAAGACTGGAGCATTTTATAGGAAAGAAAAAGCATTAATTAGCATCATGGACACATACTTTTTTCAGCACAGTGTATTTATTTATAATTTACTTGTGACTTTGATAAATTAAGGACAGTGGAGATGATAGTTAAAACACTGTTCTCTAGGACTCTTCTCCATGATCCAAGACATTTTACCATGTGGTCCTAGCAATTTCTGTTTTTATGCTACCATCTTACAGAAAACGGCCATCTCTCCCTCCGTCGTGGCTATGCGATAGGTGTCGGTGACTCTCACTATCTGTTCTGGTGCCAACTCTTCTAACCTTAATGGCTCCTCAACATTTCTCTTACCCCAATCCCATCCTCTCTCACACCACAGATCTAGTCCACCTGTCTGTCTGCAACTGCCTTCCCTGGCCACAGTGACCATCTCCGCATCAGTTATGCCAAGGCGACCTCTGTGCTTTCATTGCCGTGACAATGCTGTATGTTTTTGCACTTCGGGATTCCTAGAGGACTCGAAAGGAGGACTGGAGAGAATTTATTCAAAACCTATTCACAGAGGAAACAGCAAAGCATGCTGAAGTGCCATGATGAGGTGCCAAGGCTGGTCAGTGGAAACCTTGAAGGGACATAGGGAACAAGAGCGCCAATAACCCAGGGAGAGTAGAAACACAGGCAAGAAGCCTCTCACAGGATGTGTGGTCTGTCAAGGAACCCAGGCTTTAGCAAGCAGCTCAGCAAGAGGGAGCCAGGACATCTCCTGCTGTTCTTCCCATTGACTGGACCCAAGGATCAAGGACTGCAGTTGAGATATGCACGGAAGTCACCCTGCCAAGACCCTAACCAGCTGCCTTTCAGCTTTTTCCAAACCTGGAAAGGGTAGGGAGAGTAGGTCTTCCTTTATGCCTTTGAGCACTCCGAATCTGGGCTCCTGGGTTGACTTCCTCTCTCCCACTTCCCTATGTATACCCCACAGTGAGAGCTCTGTTTTGTTAGCTCCTCTCTACTTGAAAAGCACAAAAAAACTAAACTAATCCAGGGCCACATTTAATTTTGAAAACACGAAGTGCATCCCTGTTTTATTTCCTGGGCTGAATTAGCATATATTTGCATAATTGTTACCCAACATCATTGAGGCATACTTCCATCTGGGAAAACCAATTAGTAAAGAACATTTAAACATACCTAACCTACTTCATGTTGCTTAAAAAGACAGGAGGGAAAAAGAAGAAAATCAACCTGTTATGAGTTCCATCTCGTCTGTGGCAGGTGTGACCATACCCTTGAATTAAGGCAGTGCAGCACTGAAATATGGCTTCCAAAACTCAATTCAATCAGCCATTTTATGACAAAATAATTGACTGGTGAACCACACTCTGCTTCTTCTACCTCAAACCCACTGCACATGTAGCTGGGCTAAATGTATTCTCCCAGAAAAAAAGAATAAATGGATTTCTCCAACCTTCCAAATTTTTCTTATGTGATGAATAGAGCCTGTATTTGAGAATCTCCTGCTGGGCCACTCCTTGAGTCCTCTTGTTCCTTTGTCACTGAAGACAAAAGCAGAGGGACCACAGTTTATTTTCATATGGAAATTTTTCAGGTGCCCCTACAACCAACCAGATAGTTTTAAAAAAGAGCCATTGCCTCCCATGTAAATTTACTTATAAAGTCATCTGCTTGTCTATTTGCTAATTCTCCACAACAATGTTTTTTCCTCTCCACTCCTTTACCACAGAAAGGCCCAGGAAGGTTCCAGATCTTGTATACCTTGTCTTCACTGACCCTCCCCTATCCCTGAAGAGAGTGAGAGTCCACCTACCCCATTTCCCAAAGTGAGCAGGAATCTCCCATGTATCTGCTACATTGATAGATTAGTCAGAGGTTACATTAGTCCACTGATAGAAACCGATCCCTAAATTATAGAGACTATAGCAGTATCAAAGATGGTGGTGATAATAAAATCCTAGTATGTGTTATGTTCTGTGTTGATTTAATCCTCAAAATAATCCTATTCAAGTTTTGTGAGCTAAGTACCACTTTTGATCCCATGTTACTGATGTGCAAACTAAGGCAGAGAGGAGATATACCATTTTCCATAGATTTGAGGTAAGATGAGGGTAGACAAAACAGGATGTGAACAGGACGATTGCCGGAGCCTTAACTTGAATGTGCCTGCCTAGCATTTCACAGCAAGTGCCACGGAATCTTTTTTTGAGTACTGACTGTGACACTTGCATTTCAAAGAAAGTTAGTTAAGAGTTAAACTCATCTTTAAAAGTTTCAAAAACTATATGAACTCAGAACTTGGTGATTTTGTCTAAACTGATTAGATGAATAACCAGGATCGAATGTGTTACTTCCTTTTTCCCAGGTTGTTAACTCACTGCAAATGGATTCTCACTTTCCTTATTTCTCCATCTTCTTCTGACTACTGAGTCATTATCAGAACTTACTGGGCTCCAAATGGAAGGACAAGTAGATCTGTAAACCCGGGTGATTAGAAACAAGAGCACTGGGTGTGTAGCTGAGAGGGGCAGGGGACCAGAGGGAACGCTCTTCCTCCTATTAAAGCAGCCACCTCTCATGGAACATTCTGAAGAGGCTTGCTTTTCTTTGGGACATTAGATATCTATTTACAGAAAGCTCTTTCAGAAAGTACAAAGGCATCATGAAGGTACAATTTCTTCCGTTCCTTTGTCCAGGGTTAAGTAATCAGTGAGAATGGAGGGGAATGAAAACCCAGGATTCCAGAGATGGTGAGAAGTGCGTCAGATGCATTCAGTTCCATTTTCTTGTTATTATTAAGGTGTACTTACTAAGATGGCAATAGCCTCCATTTTATTTTGTTCCAGCTATATTTTCCCTTTACTTTTTTTTGAAAACAGTATTTGTTGACAGGCACAATTCTTCATTCTGCCACTCTTTCTTAATGTTGAAGAAAGCAATGAAACAAGTATTTTTTTTTTCTGAGTCACAGTTGAAGAGTCAGTATTGTGTGAGGGAGATGAGTCTTATTGATAAATAACTCACAACAACGAGATGAAACACCAATGCTTTATTTGAGATCTCTAAATTAAAGGTCAAAGTACAGAGAAAATCACATGAAATCCACACGCAAGCAATACAAAACAAGTAGCCACAAATTCTATGCTAGACTAAGACAAGCATTCCAACACAGCAACACAATGGCAAACACTTCTATCTCCCTATACAGGAACACCATTTCTGTTTGTCCTCAGTCCTACTTTACCTATTATAAGTCAGTCTACCAGACTTTTCTGCCAGAATGTTCCTGGTGGTAGAGAGAAGCATCTAACCCTTTAAATATTCTGAGATGTGTTCTAAATAACACTCAGTCTAGGAAACTACTTTTTATGTGTAATCTTTCACTGAAATTAGCTGAGATAAATTGCAACTTCTGAAACATGATTATATGTGTCTACCTATGGGCTTTCCTGAACATCAATGGGACTAAGGAGATCTTGATTTACAAACACAGATAAGTAGGGGAGCTACTGGAGTATTTGACATCATCTCTATCAACACAAACAAGATCCAACAGCAAACAAGAAGCAAGGCCACACAGAAATAAAAAGTCTTCCCACTACAGGAGGTACACAGCCTATATTTCACTACTACTTTAATGACTACAAAAATCAGTGCCCAAAGGCAATAAATGAATCCAACATGATATGTGAGAACCAAGAACCAAATCACCAAAGCAAAGTTCTCCACGAGGCCTAACAACATGATTCCACTAGAAAGCACTAAGTCTTACGATAAACTTTCATCTAAGTTTCCTAAGTTTTCATCATTTCGAAGTCTTTCTCTTATAGTCTGAAGGGGGCTATTGTTAAGATGAAGAATTCTTATCTATCAGCTAAAATGCTCTAAAATATCAATCTATTTCATGAAAAGACAAGAAAATCATCTAAGTTCTTTCCTTTACAACTGCTTTTGCCTATATCCCTAAACTTCTTTCTCATCTACATGAGAGCCAGAGCATAGAATAGATTTCTCAAAGTATGTGAAGGTACTAAATGGGAAAGCATACAAAATAAAGCCTGTCTGAATTATTTGGAGAAAGTCAAAGATATGTACTCCGATTGTACAGGTCCCTCTACATAACTCTCCATGCTTTGTCTTCACGGTTCAAAGAAAAAAAAACCTCACACAGTTCAAGTCAAAAGCACACTTCAGAAAGGTAAGCATTGTATGAGTCTGCACCTGTACTCTCACCCCATTCTTCATACTGCAGTCACCTGCTTGTATGTCTGGACCCTCTATTAAAGATATGACCCTGGAGGACAGAAGTCCTGCCTGACTCATCTGTGGTCCCCAGTGTTTGGCTCAGTGAGTGTGTTGAAATGTATATTCCTGGACTGCTCTCTCTTCCCCATTTCTATCTTGACTCAAAGATCTTGTTCCCATCGCACTCCTGTTCATTTATCCCCAAAATGAGTGGATGATCTCAGTTTGGGGAGGAGACATTTCTAAAACTAGTAACAGTAATGTCTACTCAATGGTCATTGGAAGGAAGGGGACAGTGAGCCTAAGAGGCAGCTCACAAAACCTGCTACATTGCAAACTAAACAGTCATGTAAACCTACTATTGACAGCATATAGAATGAGACTGGGTTGTAAGAAAATGTGGGTCCCTTTTCAGATGATATCATATTACCAAGTACGTAATAAAAAGCTGTGACTATATGAGCTATTACTGATAGGTCAGTCCTACCTTCTAAATGCAGTCACGTCTTTGAAAATTCCTTAACTTTATTTGCCTATTTTTCCTCAGCATGCTACTCTAGGATGAATGACATGGTGTTTGTAGAGCATCTTGAAATCCCTAAAGTGTTATAATCAACCCAAGTATCATTTTCTGTATGCTAACTGTATCTACCCAGCAAGTCCACTTAAACATCTAGGATTGTGAACTGTTGTCTCCTAAGACTTAATAAATGATTCCCTCTGGCTCCAAAAGCAAGTACTTCTTCAATGCCGGAGGGAGAGACAGCAGAGGAATTGCCCTGTGGCATCTGTCGTGTAACGCTTTTCGGATGGCACATCTGGATAGATGCATGAGGGTCCTGGGAGTGTTGCAGCAAACCTTGAAGAGAGAGTGGTAAAAATCCCAGTGTTTCTGGAAAACAAGACAAAATAGGTTAATTTGAGGAGAGCTCCACAACTGAGATAAAAATCCACAATGATGCAGCTATCTTACTTTTAGCTTTCTAGAGTAGTAAACAAAACTGAGAGCACAGAATAAGGATGGGAAGATCAGGACATGAGGCAGGATAATGCTTGTAAGGTAAGAGGGAACCACATTCACAGTTCAAAAGATGATATAAACTACCATGCCTGAACTGCCTGGACCACTTCAAATCAAAGCAGCAGTTTGAATTTAACTCACTATTAAAGCATGCTCTTTATACACTCAGTAATATATACTAGCAGTGGCTAGCAGGCAAATAACTTTAAAAGGTAGAGGAGGTAATAATTAGCAGAATAGGATTATACAGCTAATCGATTAGCCTCTAAGCCCAGGAGATTTGTGCCTGGTACCTCTCGTGTATTAGATACAACCTTGACATCTAAAATCAAGAATAGGATGTTCTGTGGAAAGGGCCAGTTAATAGATGGAGCAAAGTCATTCTAAGTCCACAAGTGACAGCATGGCTCTACTAAGGACTTTTCGTGTGGCTCACTGCAGACTCTGAAATGGTGTTTCCTGATATATATTCCCCACATATTTACCCAAACTTTGTTCAGAAAAATTCTCCAAGAAACTCCTTAATATCATGTATTTGACAGGCATCCATAGGAAGAAATTTACACTCTCATACTTATATTTTATAATTCTTTGTTTCACTATATTTGAGAAAGCTTTGGAAGCATTCTCAAAACCAATGTTTTAAATTAGAAGGCGGTGTACTTTTTGGGGGGTCTGGCAGCTCTTGAGGTGAAAACCACAGCAAGTGAATTGCTTACCTCCAGGTCGTCATCAGGAATGGCTCTTCTCCACTTTATGTTCCATCTGATGTGCTCATAGGCATTGACCACCACTTCAATGGCTTTGGGGCAAGAGTGGCAAGCCTGGATCACCTGCAGAGAAAACAGAATTTTGTCACTTAATGTATGCATATGATTCACAGTTCTCACAAACCGGCACATGCTGATTATCACAATTCTAAGGATGCTGAAACAGGATTGAGGTCCAAGGCCAACCTGAGATACATAGTGTACCAGGTCCCCAAACACCCCAAAGATGAAAAATTAAAGTGGAATCAAAAGAGTGTTAAATATAAAAGTTACATTAATCCCAAGCCAGAAACTGGAGCTAGTCAGTTAAGATTTCATGGAGAAACAGAAGTCTTGGACAGTGGAAAGGTCTGTGGTACATGTGTACCACATCTGTTCTCTCTCTCTCTCTCTCTCTCTCTCTCTCTCTCTCTCTCTCTCTCTCTCTCTCTCTCTCTCTGTGTGTGTGTGTGTGTGTGTGTGTGTGTACATGCACAGTAATGCATCACCTCTCTCCAGTTGGCTAAGGTAGAGTGAGAAGGAAGGAAACCCTTGCTTAGTATCAGTATAACCTCTCGAATAGATCCTTCTACAATGTTCTCTGCTGCACCAGGGGAGTAGGAAGTTTTGTGTGAGTTTCACAGATGCCACAGTCTGGAATGCCCATCTCTCTTGCCAAGACTGCTCTCCATGTTGACTCCTTAACTGCCCCCCCTCCCATACACACACCACCCTCCTCAGATGCTTCTGTTTTCAAAAAGCTCTTCCACCATTTTTGGAGTGAGCCAAAAAATGTGAACCAGATCCTGAGGGACAACTGAGAATGATGGACAGAAGGGATGACCTTTGAGACCTTCTATGTTGTAGCATTCAGAGGTTTAGTGGTCCCATAAGTAACATTCTCTTATGAATAAAGAGCCCATGAAAAAATAAGATGAGGCTAACAAACAATTGGAAATCAGAAAACCATCTTCATTGTGAAAAACTCATTACATGTACTGTTTAACTGTCAGCCCCATGGAGCTTCTGAAATTCCACGATGAAATGAATTTTCTGCCCTCTGACTACAGATCTTTCTCTAGGAGCTGAGCTTGTTTCTGGGGTCTTGACACCCTGACGAACAAAGATCTCACATGTTCACAAGTCCAAGGTTCAGTAAGCCAACTTGGTTGCCTCTATTTCTCACTCGGAGGAACAGAATAGCCAAGTGGAAACCACAGGCCAGGGGCTGAGGCAGTATTTTACAGTGAAAATATGAGACAATGAACAGCAAAGTTTTCTCTGCTAAATATCTTGTAATGAAATCCAGCTCCTGTGATTTAAGGGACAGGCGGGTACAATGAGAATGAGTAGGAACATGTACAATAGATATTACAGAAGGGAGGGGTAGGTTATAAGGTCACCACATCTATTACATTTGTATCTTCCCAACTGGCCCTGCATAGCCTGAAACAAGCCACAAGAAGAATGTCTAGACCGTAGACATCATCATATGCTATAGCTGTATCAGGAAAATATTTCCTAAGTCTAGATATCAATGAGATAATAAATGCATGCCTGAATAGTATTATATAGTGTCTGCACATGTGCATGTGAACACACACATACTACAGATAACAAATGCACATAGGGTAAAATGAGGATGTGTAAAGAAAAGAATTAATGAGCAAAGTATTTTAAGTATGTGCCCTGCTTCTGGCTACTTTATCTGTTATAAGCTTACACGATTTAGTATTTAATGATATCTGTAATTAATCAGCTCTCAACATTGTAGATGATTTCAGTCAGGTCTTGTGGGCTACTGTGAGAAGTACAAAGACTGCTTTTTGTTATCTTTATTTAAGAAGCAAAATTGCAAGCTGCCACATGTTAAATAAATACATTGATGCTTCAAATCAATAAAGGATCAGAACTAGTCTATCCATTGAGTGGATGGCAATGTGCATGACTTAAATATGTATTGAGTAATAGAAACATTGTAGTTACTGTCACAAAGTTTTTCAGCTAGATCTATAAAAAGCAAAGAGCAGCCCTGGATCACAAGCCCATGGAGAAGTAAGCTGGAGCCCCTCACCTAGTGCTATTGGGATTTTTGAAGAGCCAGAGTATCTGAACCTTGAAAACTTAACTTCCAGCTAGGTTTATAGCTGTTAGGGTGGGGAGTTATGTCCCAACACTGTAAATAGATCTACACTAAGCCCAAATTAGACAGCTTCTTCACTGGAGGTGAGCTGGTGATACTGAAATGGGGAGGGGGTGTCCATATAGCAATCTAGGTTATTATCACTGGGTTTTCCTTCCCACCTCTTTGTAGAAATGGAAGCAGATGAGAGTTCGCTAGGAGATGTTTTTCTCTTACAACACATTACTGACTTGTAAGAGTTGGCAATCTTTATAATGTGATGTGGTTAGGATGAATGATTTTCATATATGCCCCCAAATATTACTTGAAAGACATTCATGCTAAAATTTACTTGATACTTATCTGAAATTCACATTTAACTTAGCACCTAGTATTTTGTCTGATAATCCTATTCCCGGCTCCTACTCAGAAAAGATTCAAAGTTGTACATAGAGGAGTGTAGATATTCACGGGGTTAGAAGCCAAACTTCACACATCTGACGCTTCCATTTGTACTTGGTGTTTTCCAATGTATAACAGAATGATAACTTCTCAGCTTCCATTCGAGTAAAAAGTATAGATATTTCCAAATCCTGACCTTGTGTGCTCTCCTGATGCCGCGGGTCCAAGGCCTCCACCGCTGGCATCTGTTTTTTTGATACTACACCAACTCTTCTGGAAATCTTGATTCTCAAACCATGAAAGGGTCCGTTTAGACTGACAGCATCTTAACTGTTACTGCTGGCATTTCAAGCCTCTGAAGCCAATACAACTAGGCCTCTTCTCAGGCCTCAGTAAATATTCACCCAGGCCAAAATAAAGCAATAAATAAGTAGAAAACTCTGAAGCATCACTCTACACCGACTGCCAGAAATCTCACTAACATGTGACAGTGGACCACTGTGGGCCCCAAAAGAAGTCACAGCCTCTACTTAGCCTCTGCTAAGCCTGGGATCATCACATTCTGTCACTCTTTAGATACTCTTTCCTTCACCACAGAACTAGACAGAGACAAAAATCTTTTCGTAAACCAGTGGTGGCTGGAGAGCAGTGTAGATGTCTCCCCTTATTAACTGTCCCCTAAAACCATAAATAAATATGACACAAATTCAAGGGACAGGGCACTTGGACTAAGTACTTGTTAGGAAAGTACTGGGTTTCATCTCCAAGATCCTCTAAAAAGATTGGCATCCTGTTCCCAGTGCTGAGGAGGTATCCCATTCCAGGAGATTGCTGGCCAGGCAGCTTCACTAACCAGTAAACTCCAGGATAAGAGAGAGAATCTGTCCCTTTTAAAAATACAGTGGAAACTGACTGGTGAAGTGTCTGTACAGGTACACCCTGCCACACACCTGCACACATACACACACACCACACACACACACACACACACACACACACACACACACACACACACACACACACACACGCACGCACACACACAGATATTAAAGATATTCCCTCAATTTTTTCAATACCACTTGTAAGACACTTAAGTAAGAAACTGTCCTAACGCTACCTTGAACCTTGTATAGTGCTGTATTTTTGTATGTAAACCCACACACAAAACAAACAAACAAAAAACACTATCGAGGGAGCCTTGAGCAAGGGGCTTCACACACAACATTGTTCAGTGGCAGAAGTCACCTTTCCCCTGCTGAATCCTCACATTATCTTTCTCTTTCTTAGGAAAAAAAAGATTTCTTCTTTGCTCTACAAGAAATCTACATTTTGGCTCCCTGGGGTGTTGTTTCCTTTTGAATTATGCTAGGAGACGGAAAAAAAAAATCAAATGTCCTTTTGTGCCCAGAAAAGCAATCCTATCTTTCTCCTCACCCCCACCATCTCTCCCTTATGTAATTTATACGCTGGCTCTCAGTGAAATGCACCCTCTCACTCTCCACATTGCATTGGGAAGAGAGCATCTGCAGCTGTGACCTTGCTCCTTGTAAATAAGGAAACTGAATTCCCCATCCAGGGAGAACAAATCACTTTATCTTCTGGATAAATGAGTCAGTCATTTGTCTGTTGTAAAGATGACTTGCTCTTAGGAGAGTTGGGCTGAGGGGTAGGGTTCTAAATCACTTGCAGGCATCTGCATAGTAAATTAAATAGCTTTTCTTCCCCTTCTCAAATTCTCACATACATCTGAGGGGTAGCAACTGTTGACAATAGCGGCCAGGCCCCAGGAGTCAAGTCTATGTTAAAACGCTTAAGGAACCAGCTGGACCACAGGAAGAGCAAACAACACCAAGTAGGAAAACATTGAAGGAACAGCCAGTGTTCCTTGGGACACAAGACTGTGTGCTTATTGTAAAGGCTGGAGGAGCCACCAAGCAGGACCAATGCTTGAAGCTCTTATCCTGCCCCCATAGACACACAGGACAGGGAAGAGAGGGACAGGGAAATTGACTGAGCGCTCTCAATATACTGGTGGGCACAGCACACTGGCTTTCTTCTCAATGCTGCTGAATGATTCATGCTATTACCTGTGTGATTCAAACAGGAAATGTGGGGGAAGGTGACTAAAAATCATATAGCAAGTACATGACTAAGTAGACACTGTGTTCAGCATCACTAGACCTGTGTTCCTAACAGCAGATAACCGACTGTCTCTGTGGGAAAGACTTTGCACCTCCACAAACTCCCAAGACTTCTTACTGTAAAACAGAAGCACTTTGAAAGTCTATTCTCATTTATTTAACATTCAAAAGAGAATGAGGAGGGGTGGTCTTTAATTATGAGAGACCTGTGTCACAGGCTTGCTCTGCATTAGGTCTCTGTTCCACAAGTACCTGCCCCTGAGCTAAGAATGCCCAGTGAGTCTAGCAGAGCCACATTTAGTGCTCAAAATGTTTGATACTATTTACAGACCCACAGCATCTTTTGCTAAAGGCTACCACGTACCAGGAACCATGCTTTGAAATAGTATCTCATGCAATTTTCAAAAAGAAGGAGGAGGAAGAGGAGGAGAAGGAGAAGCCGAGTTATTGATTGACAGAGTGGGACGAGAGCAAATTTCCCTGGTACCCTTATCACAAGGGTTTAAATGAAGAAAATAAACTTTATTTTTAAATTTTTACTTATTTTTTCTTGTAATGTGCATGTGTTTGTACTCAGAAGCTATAGTTACAGGATGTTGACAGCCAACCAGTGTGGGTGATGGGAACTGAGTCTGGGTCCTCCTTAAGAACAACAGTGTTCTTAATTGCTCCCCAGCCCACCAAAATATACTTTCCAAAATGAGTTGCATTGAGGAGATAGTTTGCTTAACTTTTGGCATTCTACTAGAAGTAATAAGATTAATAAGCCTGGTAAGGTTAAGTAGGCTATCAAGGGGGAAATAGGCAACAAGAGAGATGTTTCTAGATACAGAGACAAGGAAGGTAAGAAAGGAAGTGATAGTCTGCGAGGACTGAAAACATCTCAAAAACTGAGTAAGAAGTGTCCAGGACCATCCTCTACGTATGTGTGTGGTGCACTACAAACAGGTGTGAATTTCCTTCTGATGAAGAACTGTGTTCACATACTGTTGCCAAAGAATTTAAGCCAAGAATTCCCATTTCACAGATGGGAAAACTGAGTCTTGGGATGCTGGTAATTTATTCAATTATTCCCTTAGGGAATTAGCAGGACCAAAATCTGATTTCAAATCCCAGTTATGAATAGAATGTCTGAATCTAAAATGCATGAGCTATAGATAATAAAGTGGAGATTTTAAAAAAGCATTTAGGAAGAAATTACAGAAAATTTGTATAGGTTAAGTACTTGCAGATTCTTCATCTTTTTAGATATATTTAACAGATAACCTGAGACAAAATCATTACTAGTTTAACTATGGTATAAATATAAAATTTGATTTGGAAGGACAGAAAAGCCCTTGAGATAGCCTGATTCAAATATATCCAAATTTTCAGGGTGCATATGAGCTATAGAAGGAGGTGGTTGTCTTGGGTAACTGTATAAGTAATAAAGGAATTTCAGAGATTGGATACCCAGGTGAAAGATGGCTGTGTGTTCAGACATTATAGAAGCTGACAGGACTGGAATCTTATTTTACCTGAAATCTGGAGAGTTAAAGCAAGCAACTCAGACTATTATTGTTATCTGCTGATGCCCCAGGTTTAATTGTGTGACACATACCAGAAAAATGTCATAGACAATGCTAGGTACTCACATCCTGACTCATATTTCAGTGGGAACATAACAAATGACCACCAAGGGCTATTTGGTATTAACCATGAAAATGTTAGTAAGTGTGGGGGTGTCATCCACTTTATGCATAAGTTTAAGGGAAAAAATAAATCCACAATAAAAAACGATGACAACCAGATGAAAATTCCCTATTGAGTTCAGTAGCACTGACCCCACCTCTTCTTAACTGAAAAGCTGAATGCTCTTTGGATTATCTGGAGTTTTTCCTTGTTGAACTCACTACTCTTTAATGATTTTTGTTATTTTATTTTTTTCTTTCCTGATTTGTTTGTTTATTCGTTTGGTTTTTTTTCTTTCAATTTTGTGAGACAAGGCCTTACTATACAACCCAGGGTGGCCTCCCACCTACACCTCTCCAGTGCCAGACCAAGAGGAGCATGTACACCGCCATCTCTGACTGTGTTTCTACCTTTAGGACTTTTTTCCTAAGTTGTCTCCACATTGCAGGACCACAGATGAGTCTCTGACCTCTAACCAAAGTACGAAAGTACACTTAGGCAGGATGCACGAAAATTATATTTGTATGGGAGGTAGTGGCCTCACCTCAACAAGATGGATTATCCCTCAAATTTCTCAGCTTCTTTAAAGTTTTAGAATCTCCGTGTCATCTGATTTGTTTTAAATGTTATATTCATTTTGACTGCCAAATTAATGATTATCATTAACCTGATGTTAGCATCTCAAGCATTCCATTACTTTATCATAGACTGTGCATATTAAAATGACCTCTCTCTGTGTTTTTCTTTCCCAAAAGACTCCAAGGTACTTGAGTATGTACCTTGTCTTGGTCATATCAACATCATTAGCATCTGGTCCCTGCCAGCCCATTAGAGATTATTAATTAGTATTGTGCAGAAAAGAGGTCATGCTGTATGATATTATGTAAATAAATCATTGAATCAAATTATCTAGGGTCAGGTCTTACTCGCACCATTGCAGGAGCCCGCACGTGACATGACTGGATACCTCAATTTTCTCTGCTGGAGAAGAGAGATGATGCATCTCTTATAAAATTATTCAAGGAATCAAATTAGCAAATAGAAAATGTTTTTAACAATCTAGTGAACTTATTACAAGTCATCATTGGTCCCTATGTGTTAGCTGACATTATTATTAACTTTTGTCAAATTGGAAGACTGTGCAGTTCTTTCCTGGCTGTGATGGGCTAACTCATTCCAAAGCAGGTTATGTAGTCTTTAGACCCGACATGGATTATGAACCATTGTCTGTCCCTCACGCTCTGACCTTCTAGTTCCTGCCCAAATTTCAAGCAGACGTGGAGGAGGGTGGGGGGAGGGGGGTCTTATAGAGGTCAGACATAGCTGTAGTCTTGAACAAGTTGGAATCACATGCAAACCAGAAGGGATGTCTCTATTTGAGCTAGACCCGGGATGCAGTCTCACCTTGTGGAACTGTGGAGGGTAGATCCGTGCAGCGCCATAGTTCAGCAGCAGCTGGTAGCAGATCTCGGGATGTGCAGCAGGTCGCACAGAGGTGACCTTCAGCACATACTGGATGGCCGCACAGCCATTGATATCCATGAGGTTGGCCTCGGCGCCCGCATCCAGCATCATGTGCATGAGCACATGGTCGCAATTCCAGGCAGCCTTGTGCAGAGGGGACTTGAAGTCATCATCACGGGCGTTGACCTCGGCATTGTTGTCCAGCAGCATTCGGCAGATGAGGTGGTGTTCCCTGCTGTACTCCTGCTCCTTGAAGCGCAGGGCCCAGTATGTGGCAACGGCCAGTGGGGTCTCCATGTGGGCATTCATGCTATCTACGATGGCCCCGTTCTCCACGTAGAAGGCCACCAGCTCCGAGAGGCCGAAGTGGGCCGCCGTGTGCAGGGGTGTCTCCTCATCCTGGTTGTTGGTTTTCATGTTCACATTTGCGCCTGTGATGGGAAATGGAAGCAGACAACTATGTAAATACATGTCTGTGTTTATGGTTCTTTCATGTCTATGAGCAAGACTCTTTCTCAAGGATTCTCTTTAACCTCTGCCTGTCATGCATGACTCTCGCCCAGCCATAAAGTGTCATTCCCGGCCCTAGTTTAAGTTGCTCCTTAAGTCAACCCTGCGGTCTTCCTGACTACAACAAATGTATCCCCGGAAGCGGGGCTAACGGTCTTTTCCAAAGTCTCGTGTATTACTGGACTTCAACTCTTCATTCCCAGGTGCATTTTGACATTAGTGATGTCTATAACAAAATATTTTATATCATTAAAATGCTAAACACTGTTATAATATAGTATATTGTAATTTTCAAGAGGTCAAAGTTGGCAATAGGTAAAGAAGCTTAGCCTGACTACTTGAATTGAGTATCTGAGACTCCCATGGTAGGTACAACTTCCACAAATGGTCTTGTGAGTTTCATGCACATACTCATATACACACAAAAATAATAAATAAATATAGTTCTACATACTATATTTGTAAAATTGTATATTGTAAAATACAAACTATATTTAAAACGTATGCCACAGATTTCAAAATTTATGAGGTTTTTAATTTAAATGTTTACTTATGGGCATGGGTGCACCCACATGTCGGTCTCTGTGTGTGCCATTTGCATGCAGAAACCCCTGAACTGTAAGCCGTTCCAGTGTGGGTTCTGAGGCTGAACCCATGTCCTCTGCACAAGCATCCAGTGTTCTTAACCACTGAGCTTTCTTTCCAGTTACTAAAAATTGTTTTAAGTGTTTTACAAAATAGTATCTTTCTTCTCATTCAAAACAGGTAGATATAAAACTTGATGCAAACAAACCATGGTGACATGAAAATTTCCCAGAAGTTACACACACACATACACAAACATACACACACACACACACACAATCTTTAGCACCAAAACAGACTAAATGTCTTAGTTTGCACTGAGAAGGTATAAAAATATGCATTACAGAAGTAGTCACCAAAAGCAAGGAAACATGGACAGTGGTTGAGAAGAACATTTGATAAATAATTCCTTGTGCTTGGATGACACCTTAGAAATGATTTCATTCAACTCAGTTAATTAGCAGATCAGGAAACCAGTTTTAATTTTATTTTCCTGATAATGTTAATTATTAAAATGATTATCTTGGAAAACTAGACATTTCCTTCTTTGCCTAATTCAAAGGGGTGACCCAAATGAACCCTAAGGACCAGCATCATAAATAATTGTACTGGAACTTTTCAGAGGTACTTCAAATATAAGTCTGAAAAGACTTACTGTTATTATTATTATTATTATTATTATTATTATTATTATTATTGGTGGTGGTGGTAGTGTTATTGTTATTGCCATAACTAATATGAATCTGTAATTGGACATATACAGCATTGTAATCTGAATGCATTTTATACACTGCCTCATGGAATCTTCTCAGCACTGTGCAGCAAATATGGTTTCTACCCTGATTGTACAGTTGAAGAAAGTCATCCTTGGGTTAACATTTTCCACAAAGTACACCAAGCTAGCAAGCTTCCAAGCAGAAATTTGCAAGCAGACAGGCTGGTTTGAAAAAAAAAAATCCCTTATTACGATTCTATTCTACCTCATTATTATTTTTCTGCAAGAAATTTTTATATTGTTTGCTATATGAAAAACTGATGTAGTAGAAATGCCATTGCATTTTATAAATTTAAAACTGGCTTTGCCACATGAATAGTTCCCTCTTGGCTTTATTCACAGCATCCCCTGATTATTCAGAATATATTTAAGAAGCAAATTCTTCCACAAGCATGTTCAGTGTCTGGTTAAAAAAATCAGCTCTCCCGTAAAGTTTCTCTAAGCATGTGGCTGGGCAGTCGCTGAGGTCTTCTCACTTACAGGGGGCAGAACTGTAATCCCATCTATCTTCACTGGGCCTGTGGTCATGTGTGTTCTGACCTAGACAGGTTCTGGGTGAAGTCTTTCTAGATAGGTATCTGCTCTTGAGTGAAACAGAAGTATGGATGTAAGATGTTTCCTGGAAGCCATGTGCAGGGTCACTTCAGCTGCTGGAGAATTTCCAGTAAGAAAGGGAATCAAAGACTCAGGATGAGCTTTTTAGAAGCCAACTTAGAGTGCACCACTGCCTTCATCTTTTAATGAACTTGGACGTTTACTCTTGATCCTTGATCTCTTGAGATAACTGAATTCATGGTAGAGTCACCTTTTCTAAGCCAGAAGCTTTCATTTTTATACTTGAATTGTGCCTCTGGCAAGAACTTTCCAAAAAAATATATAATGCTTTTTATCTTAGATTCTTTTGATTTCTCCAAAAATTAGAACTCAGAAGCACAACACTGGGGGACTTTTACAACTACTTTTTTAACAGGAAGGTACAGTGTATTAGTTTTCAACAACTTCCACAATAAAACTGAAAACTAGAGACATGAATCTTCCTGCAGCAATGTAGAGTACTATCTGCCATTGAGGTGTCTACAGATCCAGTTCTCTCTCGAGGCTCTGAAAGAGAACCCATCTCAGCTTCTGGGGATGACTGGTTAGCCTAGGTGGTTTCTCTGACTTGTCAAGTCATTCTTGACCTCTGTTTCCACATGGCATTGTCTGTGTCTTCATAAAGAAGAACAATATACATACTGCAATAGAAGTCCACAAAGTTTTGTTCTTTAACAAATGATCTACTGTTTACATATTTAACAGTTTTATGATTTACTATTTTTCTTGTTAAAACTTCATATAATATAAAGATGTGCCTAAATTTAGATTTTTCAGTACTCGCTCTAAGAACAAAACCTGTCAAATGATTTCATATTGTATTCTGTCATTTTGAAATAATGATCACAGTTTTAGATAAAATATTTCCTTATATATTGAAAACTATAAAACCTTTCTTTTTTTTAAAAAAAAAAAAAGGTTTTTATTTTTGTGCTGTGTAACTTGACATAAACAGGGGTCATATTGTAAGAGAGAACCTCAATTGAGCAAACAGCCCTGCCAGACTGGCCCATGGAAGAGCCTGCAGCACATTTTTTTTTTTTGATTTGAGTGATTGCAGCACACTCTAGGTGGTGCCACCATGCATTTGTCCTGGATAGAAAACAAACAGTGGAAACCATGGGAGAAAGCCACATTCCTCCATGGCCTCTGCATCAGCTCGTGCCTCGACTTCCTGCCCAGACTCCCTTCAGCAGTGGAGTGTGACCTGAGATTTGTAAGCTGAAATAAACACTTTCCTCCTCCAGTTGCTTTTGGTTGTGGCATTTTACCACAGCAACAGAAAACTCTATTAAAATGCTACCTACCCGTTGTCAGGATACAATCACTGATAAAGCCCTTTTTACCATTTTCAGTTACAATCCTCAAATGATACAAATGAAAACCCAGCAATTTGTCCTGAACTCCCTTTGCACATCATGGAAACCTCTACTTTTCTTAGGAAGGTGACAATGACAGAGCATTATGACATATGTGAGAATGAAAATATGAATATGAAGATCTGAGGAAGAAACTGATTGAACTTGGTGACTTCAAAAAGAAGTTTACTTCTCATTTGGCTCTCTGCTTTCCAGAGATGCTTCAGATTGGTTCCTGTCCAGTTAATCTCACTGGCTTGAACTACGCCTGCTTCCATTGGAAGGGTGGGTAGCTTTCTATGCAGACAAAAGAGGGCACATTTGTTCAGCACTCCTTTGCGAATATTCTGATACAATCAATTTTGGAGCATTCCCCAACAATTTTACATACTGGGTCTTACTTATTAATGCTATGAAAACATCTATTATTCAAAAGTTAGGCCTCTTTTTTTTCCTGTTCAGAGCTTTTCATTTCCCATGACTTCTGTTACTGTTTCTCATGTCTGCTTCTCTGTCAAGGATGCAATTTTGTACAATGTCACGTTTGCTATTAACTGTCACTGAAGCGTATTTTCAGTTGGCTGCTTTGTTCTTGTTTCAATTTGGTCCTTTCAGTCCACAACCTAAAGCAAAGATCCTCCCATGTATCTTCCATAGTCTTGTCTTAATGAAATCTTAAATGGAAGACCGTTGTCCTTAGGGACCCATTAGTCTAGAACTTGCACTCTCTGTGGAGTGAAGCTGAGAACTGAGTTCCTTTGTGTCAGCAGGGGCTGTCACTCCCTCAAACTCTATAGGCCCTTTTTTAAACCATGATGAGTTTTGGGAGTTTGTTTGTTTGTTTGGCCTTTCTTATGGGTAATATCACCAACTTCAGGGGCTCCTCCATTTTCATGGAAGATAGAGTTTTCTGGCTCTTTTATTTCTTGTCTGTCTATCCTGACACCATTCCGCAAGCTTTTATGTGTAGTCCTTTCAACACACTTACAGTCACAATTGTTGATTCTTCTGGGGATGTCTGCATCACCTTTAGCAAAGGCCCAAGTGGACCTGCCTGCTATGGAGCCTCTGAGAGCTGCTTATCCATGCCCACACTGTTAGGCTCACTTTGAGTTACTGATTAAAGTTTTCCAGATGACCTTCACTAAGTCATTCCACTTGTCTTTGATCACCAACATATGCTAATTTTTCCATACGATATAATTTAATCAGGATAGGTTAAATGTGCTTTTGTAGCACCCTTTAAATGCATGAGATGTAAAGCAATAAGTTCCTCACTCACTTCCCTCTGGTACTAGACGCATCATTGGGCAAACTTGAGAACCAAACAGTATCCATTTGATCTCTAAGGAAGCTGCATCTTACAGGACAAAATGAACTAGAAACCCCCACGTGAACTTCTCCCATGCAATGGGATACTTTTCATTGGTAAAAGGCAGTGAAAAAGCAGGCTCCTGCTTTGCTGCACTGTTTCAAGAGACATCACGCTGAGTGAGAGAAGCCAGTTATAGATCACTGATGGATTGTGTGATCCTGCTCATATGTCAAGTCCAGAGTAGACAAGAATGCAGAGACAGAAAGTAGGTTAGTGATTTCCTGGGAACAGAGACTGGAGAAAATGTGAGCTATGGCTGAGGTATATAGCACGGATTTCTGGCTGTGTGGCAGTATGTTTCAAAATACACTGTGATGGTGGCTGCATAACATTAATTTATTGAGCCCTCATTGTGTGCAAGGTCCAGCTTTATCTTCGAGGAACACTTTATTTACCAATGTAAATAGGGAAACTTTCTTGACTTGGTATGTTAGGGAAGAATAGGCTAAAATGTATACCCATACTCAGTAAGGTAAGAAAGATTAACTCTGAGTAAGCAATGGAGAATGGTGAAGAATGCAGAGGTGAGGTGCCTGTCGTGGGTGTCTGGGGATGTGTCATGGTGTAGTGAGGAAGTAAATATGTAAGTTCATGGAGGAAGCACTGCAGGCTTAAAAAGCCATAATGTCAAGGGTTTGGAGTTGGAGTAAGTTCTCTTTTGCTCACAAAACATAAGGACCCACACTAAATAGATATGTGGAGGAAATACTTCCTACAGAAAGTAAAAAGTGTCATGAGGCAAGTGGTGAAGAACCAGGAAACACGTGGATATGAACCAGTCACATCTGTCTTTGTCATGGTGCTTGGTGGATGGTGGAGGAAAGCACAGAGGCAGAGACATTTCTGGAGATCCACTCTGGTATTCAGAAGCAAATGCTATTGCTTCTAGTTGGTTGACCTTGGAGTTAGTAATCTGAAGTGGTCCCATAGGAGAGTTTGGGAAAAGTGACAAGGGCCATTGTGACACGCAGTGAAAACAAGGAAATGAAGATGCCTGCTGAGTTTTCCCTGGCAGCAACTACAAGAACAGGACTGTCATTTACTGAGACAAGGGCTGGGGCAGTTTCCTTCTTGGTGTGTTAAGTTTGACATGATTATCAAATGTCCATGAGTGATGAATTTTACAGAGTGAGATAGATGGTTCTAGATGCCTGGGGAGAGGGGCAGGATGGGAAATCTCAAGTGTACACCATTGGATGGCATTGAAGCCATGGGACTGGATAGGTACAGCCATATTTAAGTTCAGACAGGAAAATGTGTAGAGACATCAACGCTTCACTGCAGGAAAGAGAAAGAGAAGCAGTACTGAGCATAGGTCAACAAGAGTCCCAAACCAGCTCAGCTCTGTGCTTGTAGTGGACTCCTTCATAGTCGGCCTGTTCTCAGAGAGGCCTTCCCAAGCAAGACTGAATGACCTTGGTTTGCTTTCTTCAGCAATGCCAAAAACAGGACGCAGAGATAACAAACTAGCTCCCTCTGTCTCCTGAAGCAAATCTGTTTCATATCAAGGCTTATCTTCCAGCTTTTCACAATATTGCTTCTCATCCCCTGGGAGGCAGATGTTTTTCAAACAGCCCATGTTTATTTATCATTTTGTTTATTTTAAAGTTACTGAACCTGAAAGAAAAGATATCTTTCTAGATGCAGCTGGAAAACAAGATGTGGGCATCTGCTAAGCTCCACCATCTTATGTCTACTTCATCTTCTTTTATCTTTTTAATTCCAAAAAACACTGATTAAAATTTAGCAAAGTAACCATAGATAAGGGTAAATAGCTCAGACTCAGAGGAAAGAGACCGTTATTACACAATCTTGCGGTAATCTTGTTGGACACATGAAGTGAGACCACATATATACTTGAACTGTTGAAATGGTGTGTTTCTGTAGAAAATGATGCTATTATTGGCATTCAACTGAAAAAGAGGCTAATCCAAAGGAAATGGTTTTTTAAATAGCTATGAATTTTAAAAGAAACAAAAGAATACAGACTTTTTTCTTTACCCAAGAATATAACAATATTTTGTGTAATCAGTTTTCCTCTCTCTCTCTCTGTCTCTCTCTGTCTCTCTCTCTCTTTCTCTCTCTCTCTCTCTCTCTCTCTCTCTCTCTCTCTCTCTCTCTCTCTCTGTCTCTCTCTCTCTCTCTGTCTCTCTCTCTCTCTCTCTGTGTAGAGCTGACCTAGGGCATCATGCTAGCAAGCAGTCTATAACTGAGCTACCTCCATCCTCTTTTACTTTTTATTTTGAGACAAGGTTTTACTGTGCTGCCCAAACTGAATTTAAACTCACTCATGTTGTAGACCAAAGTGATTTGAACTTGGGATTCCAGACAGGTGACACCAGGTCCAGCTAGGAAAAGGACCTTGGAGAAATACCTTCTGCTAATACAGTTTGCTGGGGATGGGGAGGTGCAGCTGTCATGCCGGGGTTCCCTATGTGTGATGGGGAGAACTGAGACAGATAACCAAGACCTGGAGAGGAAATGACTGGTGGTGATGCTTTGAAAAAGTGGAAGGAGAGCAAAAGGTAGCTGTTAGTTTTCTGTCCCTGCCATAGTAGACTATCACAAATGAAGAGGCATGTAAAGGCGCAAATGCATTATCTTATAATTCTATAGAGCATAGATGGGACATACATCTCCACAGAAGTGATAGTCAATTTTTTTTAGTATTTATTTTTATTCTTTTTATGTGAATTTATGTTTTGCCTACATGTATAACTGTTTAAGGGTGTCAGATCTTGGAATTACAGACAGTTGTTAGCTGCCATGTGAATGCTGGGAATCAAACTCAGGTCCTCCAGAAGAACAGTCAGTGCTCTTAACTGCTGAGCCAACCCTCCAGCCCATAGTCAGTTTTATGTGTCTACTTGGCTGGAACATGATACTCAAATATTTTTTATCAGATACTATTCTAAATATTTCTGTGAAGATATTTGCTTGTGTTTCTCTGTGTGCCCATTGCTCCCTTTTTTTCCTGTGTGAATTGGTTTGGGAATGAGATTCTTGTTTGAATCAGTAGACCCTGAGTAAAGACATAGTCTTTCCAATCTTCAAGGATGGATCCCTGTTGCTGCCTACTGTTCTTCCCCAGCCTACATCAGGTAGGGAAGGGACTGATTGACACAAAGCCTCATGTACAAGCTATGAGTTCCCTCCTAAATTTCCCTCCTAAATTTAAGCTTAGTATCTTTACCTTAAGCCAGCATTTCCCAAATTCTGTTCTATGGCATATTAGTGCTATCTGGTATATTAAAAAGAACTCTTATGATTAAATAAATATATGCAACATTGTACAGACACGCTCAATGTTAGCATGCACAAGACCTGAGCAGTCTATGCAGAGGGATGCTATATTCTTCGAGAATCTCCCCAGGGTTATTTGACCAGTGAACCTTTCTCTACAGCACATCTATTAACAGGACTAAAGTTGATACTTAATATAGTGGACTTTGGAGAATGCATTCCTAGACAGAAGCAATAATGCTACACAGATCCAACGTAGAAGGGAAAATGATCCCTTGCAAGTATGGGGACCTCAGGGTCCTTTTTGGTTTAACCACTGCCTCCAATATTCTAGAGTCCCTTCCCCTATTGACAATGTCTCCATTTAATAGGTGAGGGCTAAGATTCAAAGGCCTATTTTATGCAACTAGTGAATAAGAGTCAAGATTTTAACTCAGAAAACTTTAATGAAGAACTTATATTCTTGGAAATTCCTTTTGAATTTAGTTTTTCACAACCAGGATAGGCATGTGCCCACCACCCACCCTGATCCAAGCAGAAATGTTAGCAAAGGGGGAATTGCTAAAGAAGGGTGCTTTTCCCTTACCGAAAGAACCAGAGAATTGGAGTTCACTGATTAATGTTCAGGTTAGAGTGGAGAGAAACTTTCTCTGAATAGGGCAATGGCAAAGCCCAGGACAGTCCCAAGACCAATTTAATCTTACCTGCAGCTCTCATTAGCAAAGGTAAGACAGCACCACCTACTGGGCAGCAAAGGCACTCTACATTGAAGTCAATCCATTTACTCCAAACTGGTTTTACTACCTATGAATCTACAGCTAGGTTTTAAGTCTGTAAACAGAGATGATGCAGCTAGCCTCATGAGATAGATGTGAAGGTTAAGAAGAATATGGATAAAATTCCAGGTGTTCAACAAGGTATACGGTAACTTTTTTAAAGGGTGAAGCTGAGCTCTACTGCCTAGCCTGGCCTAGAACTCACCATCCTCATGTTTATGTCACCCAAGTGCTGACCTTGCAGGTATATGCCCAACAAACCTGGATGTCTTACAGTTATTACGAAGTCCAACTCACCTTATCCCAAAGTTCTTTCTACCTCATCTATATTATTCTGTTTCAGAAAAGGCAAGTGTTTGCCTTCTTTCTCCCACAGCCTTTCCAAGGAGTAAAAATGTATCAGGAGTTGTCATGTGCCTGATGTTCTTACCATTTTGCCTCCTGAGTTTTCTCACTGAAATTAATAGAAATCTGAGGAGACAGCCTCAGGATCTTGTTGATTTAACCATTACCTCCAAATCTGAGTCCTTGAGCCCCTAGTGGAATTGTTTAGATTATCTTCCATAAGCCATTACTTGCAGAGGTTACAAAAAAAGCCTTGCTGCTTCGAAATCCGATATCTTTTTGCTAAACGGTGCTTAAGATGTTCACAAGATAATGAGATCAAGGATCCTTAAAGCAAGAAAAAAATTATAGAAATGTTGATGGAAAAAACAAAGTAGTTCAAGGGCCAAGAAAATGTCATGCTTTCATTTCTGGTTCTAGAAGCTTCCAGCTATGTGAGAAAGACAACACACCCAGGTGGACATCTTAGAAAGGAAACTGCTTGCTTTTGAAGGGGGAACTTAAAGTCAAGAGAGCCAGGTAGAGAAGGAGAGTGGAGAGGATGTGGGAGGACTCACTGGACCTCTGAAAATGTTGGAGACTGCTGCGGACAGCATCTCCCAATGTAGATTTGAGAGCATAGACTGGAATAGTTTTGTAGGCAAAGACAAAATAATTGGCGATTTGATTTTTAAAGAATAAACCTTAAAACAAAACAAAATAAATAGCAGCTGAATAGCAGGTGAGTTTTGAGGCCAGAGCTTCACATTGAAACAGGCTGTTTCTGTAATGCAATGCAGCATCTCCTTGCTGCAGGCCAGAGATTTGCACCCAGCTATTACTGTTACTTTAATATCTTGCAATTTCTTCTTGCTGGGGGCAGAAATTTGGAAATTGATCAAAGTGATGCTTTTAATTACAGAGTTTAATTTTAAGGAAAATGAATGAATGGACTTTTAATATAACCTCTTCAATCACGTATTTTCATTTACTTATCACAAAAATTAGAAAACTCAAATGAAGGTGTTATCCTATTCAAGAGAACCAAATTGTTCTCCTTCAGGTGAGTCTGCTTACAAAATCAGATTTTCAGTGTGCTAAGCAATGGTCAAGCTGGGGCCAATAATTGCTTTGGGGGATCTATAGAAGCATCAAGTGTTTCCCATGTCTTTTAATTATGCATACTTAGTATACCCAGCTGCCTTCTTAAACTCTAGAAAAGCCTTGCAGAACACTTCACAGTAGTTGACTGTTTTCAGGCTAGTGGGACTCTGATATAACTGTTAGGCTTCTCAGATAGATCAGGAAAGCAGAAAGTTTTGTCAAAATCTTTAATCAGTCACTGTCCCCAAAAAGGGAGCAGCATATAGTTTTCAGCAAGACTCGGTAAGACCAGTGTGGACTTAATGCAAACAGCACTGAACCTGCGCAGAAGACACTGGCTGGGTGAACCTTCTTTAACTTTTCTGTGTTTCTGATTTCTCATCTATAAGATGAGAAAAATAATGTGCACTTCACACGGCTGTCAAAGGATTAAATGAGACATTTTATTCTAAAGTACCTGACATACCCACACTGTACATGCTTAATATACATTATTTCCTTTCCATTTTCCCCTTCATGTGCATATGTACTGGCAACATCAATTTCTTTTATGTGTAGAGCTGATGCTGTTAACTTTATTAAGCAAGCTTTTTCCATTAAGCATTTATCCTTATTCATTAGCTTGGAGGACTGGCACACAAAGATATTAAATTATTTACTCAAGTTTAATGAATGAAATTGAAAACCTTTTTCCCCTGCTTAACATGAATGTGCCCTTTTCAGTATGCAGGGCCTTGTTGCATTTATTCAGAAGCTATTGCTAAGTGCTTAGTTTGGAACACAGGATTAATGAGCCCGGAGACATGGCGTTGGTCACCATGGCGACCAAACTAGCTTTGCTCTCTTCCAAGCTCAAACAACAGATGTAGGATGCTTAGCTCTGGCCTTTAGTATATAGCTGGGTGTTCTTTTTCATATATCTGACTCCTCATTGCTGCTTCCAATTACTCCCTATTTCCCTTGCAAAAATAAATAAACAAAGAGAACATCCCCAGTTTGTTATGGCTGTGCTTCTTCAGCTGTTCCACCTAACCTGTTGCCTGGATACATTTATCTCCCCATCAGTTTCTGTAGATTCACACACCTGACTCCCATTTTTCTTCAGTACATAAGTGCCTGCCATTCTTTTGGATGTCTAAGAAATGCATCTAACCAGAAGCCCTGGTCTCTCAGACTTGGATGTCACTCCCCTCAGTGACTCCCCCTTCTATCCAACTCCTGCTCATAGTCAAGTCTGGACTGAGCTGTCAATCACCAGCTCACACATCCAACTCTCTGATATAACCTTCTGTCTTTACATCTTGTTTGCTTATTGTTTGCTATAACTACTCTGGGAATTTGTTCATTCTCCCATACGTTCTCTTTATCCATTAGGAGTTCCTTATTCTCAGCTCATCCCCTCCAGACAGTGCTGTATCATACCATTATAGTCCCTATACTGCCAAAACTTTAACTCTCCCCACCCATTTCATCATAGCATCCATGTTCACGTATGCTGGGAGTGGCACTAATCTGGAGGGAGCTGAGGCTTGGTCTCAGTGCCTGCTCCCAAGCAGATGAATGCCTTGTAGAAGACCCACACTGCTGCTGTGGTTTCTTCAGAGCAAGACTGGTACCATCACAAAGGTCAGCAGAAAAACTCAGCTGGCCCTTCTAGGCGGCTTCGCATTTGTCTCCCTAACATAGTCCCTGTGCTCTAAACTCCGTGTCCCAACTGTCTTTTTCCCATGACCTAATCCTTGTCCTTCCAAGATCTTATCACTTGATTTATTTTAAACATGCCATACAAATGGAGGCATCTTAAAACCCTGACAACTGATCATGTAGAAGCTGGTTTTCCTCTCCATTGGCAATCTTATACTTTCTCTGGACCTCCTCGCCCAAACTTTTCGAAAACTTCACATCATAATTATCCCCTCTTGCTGTCTTCAGACTTTGAACATTGAGTAGAATTTTCATCATTTGTTACATCCAGGTGTTAAATAAAAGTAAAACAAATATGTTTGTCTTGCATCCTCCTCACAATACTTTTTACAAGTTCTGTTCACCCTCATGGACAACCTCACTTTAGGGATCAATATTCTCAGTTCTGTTTTTGTCTCTCAATTTTTGCAGTATTCAAAATCCATGAGAGCAGATCAACAGAATTCTTTTAATCCCCAGCTTACAATAACTGAAAATAACATGAATATATCAGATTTCTCTCATCTGGAAAGTTAATCTACATGGGAAAGAAGAATGAGTGCCATTACCTAAAACTGATTATAACTTCTGGTAATGGTCAAGGGATTTCTTTAACTATGCTCTTCCCCACGCCATGCTTTAGTCCTTGTTCTGAGTTCGAGATTTAACATAGATCCAATAGTCAGCATGCAAAATGCACTGTGCATTTAGTAATGCTAGAAAAAAATAAATAAAACACATTTGACAGTCTAGAGTAAGCCTTTCAGAGAGCAAGTGCAATGGGAAAGATGTGTAGGACAGGAAACAAGTCACAGGGGCAGTTCAGGGGACTCATATCCAAATAATAGCGATTTGCAAGAGGACATAAAAATGTGGGAAAGAAGGCATGCAGAAAAACATTCAGGAACATTCCCAGAATAAACAGAGAAGTATGGGGGAGATGGGGGTAGAAGGACCCAGAAAAGTAGATGAAAAGAAACACATCAAGGCAGATCTTTGTAAAATTTTGAACTTTAAACTCTATAGGAAACAATAACATAGGTCACAAGTAAAGGAAGAAAAATAAAACGGCTTCGTATTTCCCATCTATGTCTTAAAACACAGAGGCTGTGGAGGAATGCTATTAGCAAGCTAGAAAGAGGTAATTATGAATCTGGGCTTCTCTGTCAGTCAAGGAAGAGCAATTGCCCTGAGTGGTGTTTATCATCTCCAGGATGATTTCTCTGAGCATTAGGATATGGTCAGCTTAAGAAGCAATAAACTAAGGTTTCTAAAAGGCATGGTTTGGGGAGGGGGATTCTGATCTGAAGAGGAGAGGGAGGCCAGCAGGGCAAGGCCAGGTCTCCAGGACCCCAGTGGGTCCCACATCAAAGGGAACAAGCTGAAAGCTGAGGATGGGAATTTTGTTTGTCTCTCTCACCCAGAGAAATGAAGTTGATTAAAATATTCACTGAAGTTAAATATGTTTGTAAAAATAAAACTTATAGCAAAAATTGGCTTTAAATATCAATGACTACATAGAAATCTAAGCAAAAAAATTTAAATTAAGATTTTTTAAGACTTTTTTATCTTAGTTAGTAGCAAGCTTCATGGTTATAATGTAACTATTGGAAGCCTGGGAACAGGAAAGAGTCTAATGCAGACAGGTGGCCCCCAAAGAGGTAGACATGCTCTGTTTTGCAATTATAATTTTGATTTCCATAAAATTGACATTGTTACGTCCTTTCTGTTGTAATACATAAATAAATGGTAGTTATTTGGCAATGTATAAACATCAGAATAGTCAAGGCAGAGAAGTAAAAGCTGTTACCTCTAAGGAAAAAAATCTGGTGCTGCATTTTTCATAATGAACCTTGAGTATATCTTAATATTTTCAAATAGCTTCTGTTCTTCCATTTCTTTTATTACACATGTCTTCTAGATTTTGTTAATTTCTTGTGATACAATAAATCATCTTCTACTACTACAGTTTTTTATTTCTAGTATTTAAAAATCTAACTTGTTTGTTGGTAGGATGATTAGAAAGACAAGACAACTGCAAAACTCAATTATTAATTCTAACCATTTGATGGCAGATTTATCAACTTTTTTTTTTGTGAAGACAAGCATAATTGAGTGAAATAATGACAGCTTCTCTCCTTCTTTTTACTCCTCATACATTATTTATTCCTCTTTTCTCTTTATGCTGAGACATCACCCACTCAGGACAGAGCTGAGAAAACTTGATTTGAAAGAGGATGCTTTGCACAGTGCACCACTGAAGGACCATAGACATTCCCTGAAGGCTGTGTTCTACCAAGTGGGAGATGCTTCCCCACAAGGGATACAGTGGGACTGGAGAAACTACTGTCTGCCAGGTATGAGAGAAGGCCCACCAGTTTATTTCTATTCTCTTATTCAGTACAAGAGACAAGTTGAAAGGCAGCATCTTAGAGACAAGGCAATTTAGAGATATTCTCTGCCATCTGATAGAAGGAGATTTCTGAGCAGGTAGCAATCACAAATGTTACTGCCTTTAATTAACTGTTTCTGTAACAGTGGATGATTTTTTTCCCTTCTGTGTTTGTTTTAATGGTGATTTATAATTTCCTTTAAAATAATTTAAGGAAATAATGTCAACTTAAGAAAAAAATTAAATTCAAATTGCTTAGGTATACTTAGAACACAACAGAAGTGCCAAGCATCTCTAGAGTGGCCTGCAATGGAATGAGATGGCCAGATGTGTGCTACACGATGCACAGTTCAAGAGATGAGAAGGTGAGCAGCAGCGAGGTGGGGAGAGAAACATCTGTCCAGCAAGTATGTGCTTGCTTGCTTGCTTATTAAAATTAAGACCTTTTTAGGCTGTGCATCACTGATGAATCGGGACTCTCCTAAGAAGGTGTTTTGTGTTACTGTGGTACTCAGGAGCTGAGGACAGTCTTTTTTTTAAAAGTGTGGTCTTCCTTACATTGCCCTTCTGCTACATTCTGTTAGAAGCCATTTGAATTTTTATAGCTTTCTTCAGGTAACAAATTTTCCTCCTACTGTGGGATTTGCTTTCATGTGGTGCAGAGCAAGCAGAGTTCTTAGGAAAGGGGAAGGGCAGAAATAATGTACTGCCTAAGAGCCAACCAAACCTGACCTAACTCTCTTTATTCATAGGGAAATGCAGGAAGCAAAGAACAGACATTTTCACTGAGGTAAATAAGCCCTCTCAACTGATGAACGCCATTATACTAATACCAAAGGAAACAAAGGCGAGAAGATGGCCGCATTAAGTAGAAAGGCAAACAGAAAAATAGCAGGCAAAACCCAGCTCAGGACAAAGCCGGCTCCACAACAGTGAAAAAACAGGACAAAATCCTTTAGGAGAAAATTGCATGCAATTTTTTGGACTCAATTAGCCTTTTCCACAAAGAGCACTTTCCCACAAAGAGCCCATTAAATAGCAAATGAAATTACATCGGTTTTCGGTTGCCATGGCACTAGTTCTTCCTCTAATGGACTTCTCTGGTCCTGAGTTTCATGTTAGCCTGGCTTATTTTCCTTGCCTGTGTGCTGCTCTCTCAACTCCCTCTACCCACTCAGTAAGAGATGTATGTGACTTCTTCCCCAAAATGCTTACAATATAATCTCAGGAAGACAGAATTCAGCCTGTAACTCAATTCCCTGGATACCAAGGGTGTGAAACTGACCAGAGACATCCTTTCATTAGCTGTGAACATGACAGTTTGCACTAATTTCCTGGTAGAGGATGCAGCCATGCACTCAGGGCTCCTGGAACTGTACTCTCAGCAAGGACTGTTAGGCAAATGCTGCCCCCTGGGATGAGAACATAAAGGTGCTCAGGAAGGCATGCAGGCTCCTCAGAATCTTCTAAAGTCTCCAGATTAGAAGACTGGCCCACAAGCACTTACCTGATTTTTTTTTCATCTAAAGATATAGAAAATAAAATAAACAAACCAAAAACAAAAGACAAAAAGCAACCTCCCCCCCATTTATTTCAATTGCGAGTTTGTTTTTCTGTTGATTCTTTTTTGCCAAGTGTCATACTTCAAAACGGTCACTTGAGGCCCAGCCCTGCATCTGTAAGCTCAGAACTCTGGTGGCAGAAGCAGGGGAAGTAGGAGTTTAAGGGCATCCCACGTTTCTTACTAAGTCAGAGCACTAAGTCCTGAGATGCTGTCATTTAAAAACAACAACAAAATCCTAAAATCAAGGGTTTTAATTCACAGGCATGCCTTTAAAAAATTACTTAGGGGCCAGAGACATGGTTCAATGGGTATATGATGAAACCACTGATGGAAGGAAATAAGTGAACCCCAAAAGTTACTCTCTGACCTCTACACAATGACAATATAGCACAACACGCGCACACACACACACAGAGTGTGTAAACAGATTGCAAGCATTAGATACTATTAAAGGTTAGCTTTGATAATGTTTGATGGATAACTTAAATATTATTCCCTGATATACACAGTCCCATGTAATCTTTAGAAATATGCATCTATACAGTTTGTACTCTCATATAAAAAGCTATTTCAAAAATCTTTAAGCATTAGCCAAACTCAGTGGTCCATGCCTGTAGTCTTAGCACTCAGAAAGCTGAGACAAGAGGACTCCTACAGATTGAAGGCTGCCTTAGACTGAGTGCTAGACCAGCCAGAGCTACAATGTGAGACCCTGTATAAATAGATAAATAACAAAATAAAACCTGCTCATATAAAAAAATGCTTTTATACATACATAGCTTAATATATGCGTGGGATGCATACAATATAACAAAATATTCTATTAAGTAGACAATTATTTTTAAATTTTTAGCAATATACAGAATTCTGTGGTGGTAAAAGTCACATTTTTTTTAAGATTTTACATATATATTTGTAGAAATATATATACATATACTTACTATATATACTGGAAGTTCCAGTACACAGTTTGCAAATGGTATTATGTTTTTAAATTATTTCCTTACTCAATCAAAACTTCTAACACAAAAGACTTTAGAGGATGTGTGACAGACAACTACACTTTTCTGAAGACCTGCAAGATGTGACCAAGCCCAGCCCTAAATTCCTGCTAAATGTGTTCATCTTGCCTTTTCTCTTCTCTTCAGCTCTCTGACTAGCCTTGTTTGAAGGGGACAGCTAGAGCTTGAATTTCAGGCTGCGAAAAAAGTGGGAGCCTTGAATCAAAAGCCTGCCTGCCTAAAATGAAACTCTAATCCCAGAAATAGGGTTCCCAAGTTAAAGTTGATGTGTGTATTATCAAGATTCCTCCCAGGGTGTGAGATGAGACTCTCCAGCTGTGAGGCACCACAGTTGATGGCCGCAGGGAAAAGGAGACCCATCCGTGGCGATGCAGCAGCTGCTAGGCAGCCCAGCCTCCAGCAGATGGCCCCACAACCACGCTTATATGGAAGCACTAATCAGACAAAATTATTTTATAAAGAAGGGGAAAAGGACATGAAGTTGGAAAGGGAATATAATATATTAGGAGTAATTGATGGGATTTAGAAAAGAAAAATAGGTGGCAGACATCAACGTATTTCTATACATGTATGAAATTCTAAAAGTTTACAAATAGGAACTGAGTGTGTGATAGCAGAGCAGGGTTGTGTGTTCCTACTGCCCTTGCTAACAGAGTATTTCTATAATTTCTTTACAAAATGTAAAGTTTAAACTAATTAAAATATGGGCAAAACTTAAAACTCAATCTAACATGAGTAGGGAAGTAAACATAACATGGAGGTGCCAGAGCTGACCCATCCACCCCCTCTGTCTGTCTGTCTGTCTGTCTGTCTGTTTCTTCTCTCTCCCTCTCCCTCTCTGTATGTCTTTCCGTCACTCTGTCTTCCTATGCCTCTCAATCTCTTTCTCTGTCTTTCTGTCTCTCTTTTTCTTTGTCTTCCTATGTCTCTCTGTCTTGCTCTCTGTCTCTCTCTGTATGCCTCTTTCTGTCTCTTCTGTCTCGCGCTCTCCAGTTCTTTCTCTTCCTCCCTTCTCGCCCCCTGCACTGCCCTTCCTCAGAAGCATCAAGGGCTTATGTTCGTGTTTCTCTAAAGTTGATGGGCCCCTGACTGAGGAATGTGCAGACTGCATTGCATGTCTACATGGGATGCTATTCGACAAACAAAACCTACTTGACCCAGAACTGTGTTAGTTTACTCCTAACATAGATGATGTTTCCTCCTTGATAGCACTCCCCCATTTTATAATTAAAATTTATTTTCTTAATATATTCTCTGCTACTGAAATATACACATGTTCATGTATACATCTATATGTAAGTTGAGAGCGCAAACTGTCTTCTCCTTTTTCACCACAGTACCTGATGTATAATAAAGGCTAAATATGTGTCTTAAATAACTGAAAATCAATATACTTCTTACACTTAAAAATTAAGACTCTGTGCTTGTCACTCAGTGACCTCAGCGGGCAATACACATACACTATAAAGCCAACAAACAATGTAAACAGTCATGTATATGATCATTTCAGACCCTGAATCAGGTTGAAGGTGCTATCACATTGCCTGAGACAAGGAGGTTTGGCCAAGGCCCTACACTATGTGCGTATGAACACAAACAACAAACCAGGTGTGCATAAACACCTATCAGCCACCTAGCGAGTCTTACCTCGAGACACCAGCTGCTTGGCACAGACGATGGAGTCTGGTGTGGTACAGAAGTGTAAAGCAGTGTGCCCACTCAGGGAGTAGCAGTTAAGCTTTGCGCCACGGTCACAGAGAACCTTCACGCATTCAAGGTTAGCCATTTCACAAGCCACGTGCAGAGGGGTCTTCCCATTGGGCCGACAGTTGATGGTAGCGTTGTGGTCCAGCAGTACCATGAGGCACTCCACATGACCAAGCAAGACTGACAGGTGCAGGCCTGTCGCCCAGGAAGACTTCAGCTTATAGCTGGGCAGCCAGTAGCCTGAAAAGGAAAGGAAAGAAAGTTTACTTTTGACCCAGCGTGTCTCTCCTTATTCTGTGGGGATTTTGATAAGGTGTTTTATTTTGGTCACATCTGTAATTCTGAAGAGGAAATGGATCAGGATTTTGCCCCTGGCAGCTAACAGGACTTCAGCCTTTTCCTGAGGACTGCTATGGGTCAGGCTTTCTCTAACTCTTGAGCGTCTATTCCCATTCTTCTGCTCCTTTACTTAGGCTTCCTAGATCTCAAATGCACATTAGCTTAAAACTGCAATGTGTTGGATTGCATTTTATTTTGCAGGCTATGTTACATGCAGCCTTTTAAGATTTTTTTCAAGTCATTTTAAGTTTGTTTGAATGATTCCAAAGCTATCAGTTACCAGCTTATAAATTTTATTCACATCCACTCTTCATCCATCCCTATAGGTACAGTTGTCAGTGTATGATTTGATTGATTGTTTTTAATTTCTCACACCAATATTTTGCCTACTTGTTGGCTTATCCAGTATCTCTTACTTAAGAAAAAAAAAAGACAAAACAAAACAAAACAAAAAAAACCTTGGGGCAAATTACGTATTTTTATCCATGATTCTTTTAAAGATCTACCAAATAATGTATGGGGAAAGGATGAAATGATTAGTAAAAGAGGTTCACAAAATATAAATTGGGTGCTCACACCAGAACAGCATTGTAAGGCTCTCTTTGAAATTCCACAGCCAAATAAACAAGGAACTCAGATGTGCCCAAACTAGGCACAAATTAGTCAAGAGAACCGTCCCAAAGACTGAAACCTTAGACTACTTAAAAATGTTCTTCTTCGGGGCTGGAGAGATGGCTCAGTGGTTAAGAGCACCGACTGCTCTTCCAGAGGACCCAGGTTCGATTCCCAGCACCCACATGGCAGCTAACAACTGTCTGTAGTTCCAGTTCCAGGCAAACACCAAGGCAAATAAATAAATAATAAATAAATAAAGTTTAAAAAAAAAAATGTTCTTCTTCCTTTCTTCTGATCCAGCTTTTTGGAAGAGGGTCTCACTGTGTTTCTCAGATGGGCCTTGAACTCACAACAATCCTACCTCAGCTTTCCCAGAACTGGGACCACAGGCATGCTCCACCATGGTCAGATCATCCCAACTTCTTGTACTCAATATTCCTCAGCAAGCAACTTGCAGTAGCAGTTTCTCTAACTGCTCAGAAAGGAAGGAACAGTTCTGAACCCAAAAACCAGAGTATATTTTGCCTGCTTTCTAATGGCCAAGATAAGGGTCATCAAGCTGTCACTGATTGGAAACTTGTGTCTGCTCCAGCATAGGATAGGGAAAAAATGATTCTGGAAGAAACAGCTGAGAGCTGATTAGGAAAACACCATTTTGATGTAAAATCAAAGAAACACAGGATGGGAAGACCATCTAGCCCAAGCTTCTCATTTTCCAGATGAGAAGACGGCCACTTTTTCAGCCTATTAGAGCCACAAATAGCCTGCCTCAGTTCAGTCTCATGGACTGAGGATATCTGACACGTGGAGTTTCCATCTATATTTGTCTTTGTGGAAATGATAGAGGTTTAACTCAAAGCCTGTGATATAGATCAAAAATAAAAAGGAGGGGATGGGGAGGGGGTGTTGATCCTGAATGCATCTGTAGCATACCACATTGCTGCCTTAGAAATGCATTTGTTTGTTTATAGTGTTTCTTCTTGCTACATTCCCAGCAGCACTAATAGGATTTTCCTTGCCCATTTATTACATGGACCAGTCAGTCATCCTTGGCTTTTGAAAAGCCAGTTTTATCTATGTCTCTTATAACTGTTAACTGGGAATAAGGCTCACAGACCACAGGATCCAGAAATTTCACTAAGCTGAAAGCATAACTGTTTCTAAAAATCGACTTCTTCTGCATGGCGTCTGTGTATTTGGGGGACAAGAAAGCACCTTATCTGCTGTCCTTAGGGGCTGACCATGGGGATAGATGATTGTAGGCCGAGACTATGCTTAAGCCTGCCTTAAATCTTCACTTCAGAATTTTGATGGTAGAATGGAAGAAGGGAAGGGGTAAGGAAAGATAACTCAGCTTGCAGCAAAACAGGAGAGCAAAAAGGGCTGAGGAATGAAAAACCAGTCCTTAAGGAGAGAGAGGTCCACCCTTAACCTCTGGCTGGAGCACAGTTTCTCTACTAAGAACAGAAATAAGTTTCTTTGTTTTCATGGTTCACCAGATATGAGATCATGTGAGCTTTAAAAACCGAAGATGAGTTGTGCCAATTCATGTGCCATTGTCAATGTTGATATGTCAAAAGATGGGGATTTGCTCGTGCATGTATGCCTGCATGTACTAGCCTGTACAATGGCTAGTGTACACATGCTTACTGTGCACACTAGCCATTTCTCTTACAGCACACTCTTCCAGGGCATCCAAACCTAGAATGTGATTTTCTCTTAATGTTTACCTTTGGAAAGCATTGCTCTGTGCACTTCTGCAGAGACCAGCTACCACTGAACTGCATGTTCAGACTGCACAAGGGGAACGCTGGAGAGGAAAAGGAAGAAAAAGCCCTTGGGTGGTGTGTGTGTGTGTGTGTGTGTGTGTGTGTGTGTGTGTGTGTGTGTGTGTGTAGAAGGTGCTGCCTCCTGCTGGGGAACACCACTCACCTTCCCATGTAGTGCAAGCTGCAGATATAGGCATTGTTCAAGAAAAGTTGGCTTGGCTTAGCAAAGGGTTCAACTGGAAAGAGGCTGAGACAGGAACATGGAAGGCTATTCCCTACATGTAAATCCCACTCTGAATCCTAGGTGCAAGCCATGCACACAGGGATCTGTAGCATTCCCTGACACTGCTGCTTTTCTTTGCTCTGTGATATATAATCTGCTCATGCAGCTCACTGTCAGTGTGTTGCATTATCTGCAGGCAGGGTACTCAGTCTTGACAGAGAATACTTAAGTGTGGGTAGAGACAAAATAATGGAACACACTCATGTTCATATAACCACTCGTGGCAGAGACCAAATTCCTAAGTTTGTTAGACACTTACATTGGTCCCATAACTCAGGTATAGTGCTGAGATAAATATGACAAGTGTCTCTGTGGTATGCTGACTTGTGCCAAAAGCAGGCGAATACTTGAGAAAAATGTGGGCTATTTTTTTTTCAGCCATAAAAGGTAATAAAGTTACATGTTTTCAGAAAACAGACACTACTAAAAATGCTCAACATAAGCTAGTCTCAGAAAAGTAATACATTTCTCATTTGTGCTTCTTAGAAGTCATAGAGTATATATACTTACATGTGCAGACTAAATAAAGTAGAAATGAACTTGTTTGGGGGAACGAAAGAGATTAATGGGAAGAGAAAAAAGAGAAGATAAACAGAAGTGAATATGTTTAGTATATCATATATACCTGTAAGAAAAAAAAAAAAAACTTTAAAAGTAACATGAAACATGTTTTAACTCTCAAACTCCAATCTCCCCTGCCCCTAAATCTGTCAGAAGCTGTGTCCAATCTGCAGCCCAGCCCCCCTCCCCGACACAGATAAAAAGTCTAAAGAAATTTTAGCAGTTTCACCCTTACAAAAACTTTGCAGAACTAACCCTCAGGCACACTTCAAGGAATTTCATTTAAACCTGAAACCAAAGTCATAGATCGGCTAGGCTAGGCAGAAACTTGGTGAACAGGGTAGGCTCACAGCCCACTTTTGAAAAAGTTCATTGGTTTGGCTCCCGCGCTTGGAAAAGACAATATCTCTGCTTAAACTAAAGCTAAGCCCAGGCTCCGCAACAGTTAGCAGCGCTAATGTTATCAAAGAAAAACCAGCCACACGCTGGAGAAGCCTCTGGCTGCAGCCAAAGCTCCCACGCGCTGCTGCAGCTGGATTAGCAGACATTTGCTCTGATCGTGTCCACGTATTTACACAGCCCTGAAAGATTATAGACCCAAGCGCAATTCTAGGCTGCAATTTTAGTAGCTAATGTTCTCAGGGTAACTCTCAGAGGCTCCCTAGAGAATGGGAGAGGGAGGCAAGCCTGAAACACAAAGTTTTAAAGAGAGAAACTTTTCGAGCAACTAGGAAGGAGGAAGCCCTCCCTGGACCGGTAATTGAAAAACAGAAAGTAATTTTCTAAAAATCAGGAGAAAAATAGGTGGGAAAGAAATTTATTGATTAGGAATAAAAAGCCTCCATGATAACTTTGGACATCAAATGCTACTTAAGATAGCAGATAGAGTACCTGCCAGAAACTTTTCAAGTGAAAACAAATTCGTTGGTAATTAAAAATAGAACTACCATGCATGCATGTAACCAGAAGAGGCAGTGGGCCATAAGTGAAGTACCTAAAGTGTATTACTTTACTGATTCGGAGAGGGTGTTCATTAACCTTGCTGACTTGGGAGTTTCATACTAGAGGTGCAGGTTTTACATTCTGCCTGTCTCATTAGGAAGTCAAAACACACAACTGCAGAAAAATCAAAGTATATAGCTTGGAAGAACTTTTAAAACAGCCTTGAAGACACCCATCCATGATTCTAGTACTTAGACTAACAGAATCAAAGTGATAGAAAGCTTTGGAGACTTCTCCTTTATTTCACTTTATCCTAAAGAATTTCTACTTGTCTCAAAATAAACTGTCATGCCACCCCTTAACTATTCAACTGTTAGTGATATCCAGTATTTAAAAACTCACTTGGGTATTCGTGATTTCTTCATGTCATTATATTTTAAAGGGATTATTTGGGACCATCGAGATGGATGAGAGTTGGTGCCTGCTGCTAAGGTCCTGTGGCTGAGTTTGAACCTCAGGACTTACATGGTAGAAGTAGAAAAACCACAAAATGTCTTCTGATTGCCACTATATGCTGTGGCTCACTGGCACACAGTGAATAAATGCTTAAAAAATAAAATGATTACCCAGTAAAAGATATTTTGGTTGTTTTTTCCTATGCTTTTAAAACTGCTCATTTCTGCCTGTCATTCGCTGGTAGTTGTCTCAAATGCAGGCCAGCACATGTTGACTGTTAGCTTTACAAAGTGAGAAAAGTGGGCTTTTTAAATGAATAAACCCAAACTGGGATTTTAACTGAAGATTTCATGACACAGCTAAGAAGTGTAGGGTATGGTGAGAGAGTGATATCTACTTTTACAAATGAATGTTAGGTGCCCAAAACTGAGAAATGCTGTGGAGGCCACTTTAAATGTGGCCTTCACTGGTGGAAGATTGTTCAAGAAGGATCCAGAACAGGAAGAAGAAAAGAACCCTCTGACTCAATACTTTGTCCCGAAACTCCTCAAAAAAATGTACAGTTTCTTAGGGGGTCACCTTTTAATGACTGGTGCACCCAATACATTTTAGTGTCGAGAGGTACTGCATTCTAAGGTCACTTCTTGGCCAATAGATTTCTGAGTTCTGAGTCCAGCACTCACACATTGATTTTGACTTTAGATGGCACTTGCTATATCAGTAACAAATTCAAGCGATTTTTGAAATCCTGTGGAAAAGGAGGTAGTATGTTTTAAAGGAAATTAAAATCACCTGAGGGCTGATTGCAGCCCAATTGATGGGCTGTGGAAGGAAGTTTTCATGTGGCCATTCTGTTGCCTGTAGGATACTTTACTTCACTTATTACATGAAAAACCCACTTTTCGAGAGTAAACAACTATTTTCCCTTTCTGAGAGTGGATCTGAGTGATGAAATTTCTCCATTTTTTTTTTTTAAATAAAAAACAAACCAAACTGTAGAGAAGTCCTTGTGAAGCTTTCTTGTTCACTTTTAGTACAGCCTTTCCATGCACTTAAAAAAAAGAAATCAACATCCTCAAAGTTTGGTTTTAGTTATGGGGGGGTTAGGGTTAGTATCAGAAACAGTAACTCAGCCACATGTCCCTCAAAGCCACATGGAGGTGACTCCTGTCCTTCAGACAAAGTCCAGAAGGAGCTGATTGACTAATTAACTACCCAGTTGTAGACTGCTCAGTCCCACAGTGTTCTGAGAATTCCTTTGAGAGGTAACACATTGATATCATCACTTAGATCTACTTTACTGGGCCAGAAGCTAGGATTCTATTTGCTAGTCCCAGGCATACCCTTAGGAGTGAAGGGGGCTGATGTGAAGTCTGGGGGCATCTAAAATAAATTTCAAGTAACTTTCGAGAAAGTAGGAATTTTCTTCTAGGTTCACAAGTGGAAACAGAGCCTTCATAGTCCTGGTAAACAGTAAAGCTATTTCTATACACACTGTGTGCATACAAGCACAGTGCTTTCTTGGTAATCCCTACAGATACAAATCCAAATCCTCTATTTCCCAACAGACACCTACTACATAAGACTGGGGCTCTTTCCTTTCTTTGGAGGACAGTTTAAATTTGTATTCCTGACTGAAACACATTCCACAGCCTGAATGCTAGGAAAGCAGTCATCAGCATATCAGCATAAATAAAAAGTTAGCTCCATGAGGACCACAGAAATTAGCTCATCTTGACAATTGAAACTCAGTTTCCTCCCATTTGGGGACTGTGACACCATGACAAATGACAGAATCTGTGCCTGCTTGCCAAGAGCACACTCCACCATTTCCCCTTTCTCAGAGCTTCTCAGCCCTTGTGCTGTCTGAGGGGTTTACCTGCTCTGGAAATGAGGAAAGGTGATCTCAGAAACTCACTTTCCAGTAGATTACCCCCTGGCTTGAATCTCAGTTCTACTCTATGTGGCACACATAGTTTTTCTTTTCTAAAAATCTCTTTAAAATATCCTTAGCATCTAGATAGTACCTTTAAATAAAGTCACAAGATGTAAATTGCTTAATTATGCAACATATAATTTTTCACTTCCACAGGATCCCTTCAACTTTGTAAAAAAAAAAGATGCATTCAGTTTTCAGACAAAACATCAATGACAGTTTATCATAAATCACAATTTTAAAATGCAGCAACTATCCTCAGCTATTTTATGCTTCCTCCAGAATTGCAGAGAATTATGTAGAAATAAATGCTACTATTATTTATATCTGGAAATTGGTGAAGCCAATGAATTTGTATAAAAGAAAACAGATATATATATATGTGATTATAAAGACATACGTTATCATAAAGATATATATATATATATATGATCATAAAGAACTGCCCCTCACCCTTGCTCCTAAAACTTTCCCACCTATTTTTTAGGCAGAAATGAGGGTGAACAGAATATTTCTTTGCAGTATACTCACTAGATGCTTTAACTACTTAAATTTTCCCATTAACTAGTTGATTTGAGAAATCAGAATGAGTGTGCTAATCTATTTCTCATTTATTAAGCAGGAGTTGGGGGTGAGACCTTAATAAAACAATTTTCTGTTCTAATATTTGTTTTACTATTTTTTTTAAACAAAGCAGAGATTCCGAATTAAACCCTTCAGATTTTTTGATCTATTATTGCAGCCCAGCAGAAAAGAAAAATAAAAGTTAACAGTAGCACTTCGATTTCAGCTTTTGTTCCTGCACTGAAACCCATAAAAATGATGCAGACCATGAAGGTGCCTATGGCACAAATTTCTCCATTCATTAACTCCCTAAGTGGAGAAGAAAGTCCCCTTTTTCATCCACACGAACATAGAGATGATATATCTGTAAGTGGCTGTTAGCAAAGACTCAGCAGCCTGACCCCCAACAGCTACACAGTCACACGTAGATCTCAGCAGTCTTTCAGCAGAGTCAGAGACGTTTTCTTTATTCTACCTCACCACAGTCACAAGAGAAGTCCTAAACACACCCTGCATGACAAATGCAGCTACCCAGGGTCCCAAATTCCAGGCACAAGAATGAAAAAGAGCAGTAAACAGAAATTTACGGACAGAAACGTGTGCATAATATATAAACCAGCTCAAATGCATCCTAGTTTTAAAAAGGAAAGATTAAAAATTACAAATAATGTCTAAACAGACACTAACAATAAAAACAATTGCCTTGAAGATAAAAACTGACCTACTGACCAAAAAATCCATTTTATAACAATTTTGCAATTACATCCCCACAATTTTTACCTTGTTTGTAAGATGCCAAAATCATGTTCTCATCTTCAACTTCAAACACTGTGTCCACATCTATTTGCCTCTGGATTAAAATAGCCTTCAGTTTTTCGAAGTCGTTTGACTTTAGAGCATCCAGGAAATTTTTCTTAACTAACTTGGCAGCTCCAGCTCTGCTGATAGGGGCAATGATGCCGTCCATCCTCTGTGCCATGTGGAAGCTGAGCAGTGATTTATCAGGAGAGCAATACCCAGCACACAGGCAAGGCTGGAGAGTCCAGAAACTGCCGGCTAATTTTATCCCAAAGTTATGCTGATCCGTTCTATTTATATAGGGATCATTTCAAACTTCAAAATATCCTCCCAGGCTGTCACTGAGTTTTGAGGTCGTTTAAACTGCAGATACGTAAGCAAGTCCCTTCCGCAGTGCGTGGTGTCGATATGCGGGGAAGCTCCTCTGACACATTTCCGAGCATGAAATGTCACAATTATTTCTTATAAGACCAAAGTGAAAGAGTAAGATATAAAAAGCTCTTAATGCTCTTTATGTTTTCTCCTCAACAAAAACATCTGGTGCTGGCTGGAGCTCTAGTGTCCTGTTCTGACTAACTAATAGCCAAAAATGAGAATTTGTCTCAGTTGTTGATACACGTGCTACTGAAAACCTTTAATGATTTTGTGAAATGAGCCTGTAAAATCGAGCCTAATTATGCACATCTAAAAACAAACAGAAGGTTCACCAGCAACTCAGACTTGAAAAATTTTAATATTATAAAAAGCAGTGTGGGCTGGTGAAGGGGGGTGGGGGGGGCAACATTTTAGGGGAAAAAAAGAACCTGAAAGAACAAAACAAATGAATGCAACAAGTGAATGAACTTTATTGAATACTGACTTTTGTTTCTCAAATCAATTAGGAAAAGCTGTGTTTGTTTAAACAAGTTACAGACGAATAAACAGACTTGATATTACTTTTCAGTAAGAGATTGTTGATTTGAAAATGTGTGAGTCAGGTATTTAGATAGTGTGAAAGAATCGTGTTTGTTCTCAATGCAATGCATAATCAATTGGCAGGCTGTCTGACACATCCTCTTTTGTGTGTGTGTGTGTGTGTGTGTGTGTGTGTGTGTGTGTGTGTGTGTGTGTTACTGGGGAATCAAACCCAGGGTCTCACACAGCCTGTTTTACTACTGAGCTAAGTACATCCAATATCTCTAAAACTTTAGTTTTAAAACAGTTCAGACATATCAAATAGGAGCCCAATCACAAGGCAAAGCACACAGAGACAGAGAGAACACAGAAATCAAAGGGGGGGCAAAGCTGAGAAGCTGTGACATGTAATGAATGATATGCAGTTACCTATTAGTTCTAATTGTTCTGTTTTTCTCAGCTCCTCTGTGTTAGTTTCTCAACAGTAGAAGCTGGAAAGAAAAATATTCAATTTGATTTACTTTTCATTATTAAAATTAGAGAACTAATAGCAAGTGCTAACTAGAATACAAATTAGCCATAATTTACATATTGCCAATGGGTTCAGAAAATCCCTGCAGAATAATTAGCAATGTGAATTTTTTACATTTGGTACGTAAGTCTATAAACATCATTGCAAATCAGCATACCTTTTCACTTGATATGCTCATGTGTAACATAAATACACAAAACTGGCAAGTCCAGAGCACATAGCTTATCAAATCATAATGATTTGTATATTCAGTGCCCAGACCCACCACAGAACAGTCCAAGCCCACCAGAAACCCCCACCCCACACTCCTTTAGTCAAAACACTCACTCCATCAACACCCATCACCATGACTTCTACCACTGTCGACTCATTTTACATATTTTTTTAACTTTTATTTGAATTGTTAAAAGTTTATTAATTGAAACTTTTTGCTGGATGTTTGAAAGTGATGACAGCGGCTAAAGTGTGAGCTGGAGAGTAAGAGATGCAGACAAAAGAGGGAGCAGGGGAATGGGAGCTGCAGAAGTGTTTGCTCAGCCCTGGGCTTAGTCTCTTGTGGACCATTAACATGACTTTCTGCTTTGGTTGAACTCACTGAGGCTGCCATGGGGGAGCTGCCTGAACTTACCTTTTCTTCAGCAAATGCCTACTGAGGACTTACTGTATGGCTGTCACTTATTCAGGACACTGGAAATATAATAATGAGAAAAACAGACAAAAATCTCCACTGAAGCAGACTTGTAGGTTCATGGCTTAGATGGTGCTATATCTTATGACTATCCTTCGCCTGTTCAATAGATTTTTTTTTTTCACAAAGTTGCAAACTTTTTAAATTTCATACCAAAAATCTCTGGTTTGTGACAATTAAATTAATATGACCTCCTCTCACCAATATTCCTCATTTTACTTGGCAGTAAATGGCAATTTGATTTTATTCCAAACAAATATGTTTAATCTGACCCAAATATGTAGCACTCTCTTTAAATAAAGAGTCACTATCCTAGAAATTAACTATGCCTTGACTTTCCCTGTAAAGGGACTTCCAAGAAAAGGGATGAGTCCACAAACAATATTTAAAGCTCTAATATTTAACAACCAGCATAGAAGACATTATGCCATAAATTACCAGTGTGAGGCTGGAAAATAAAGGCGTCCTGAATGGGTTCATTGTCTTCTGGACCCTTATCCCTGAACTCAGTGCAGAGTGTCTCCCAGTAACTGGGCCTTATTTCCTTTATTCACATTACAGCTTCTACTGTTCACAGAGTATGTAGCACCAGGTGTTTGCCTCTAGTCATAAGGTCCTCCTCCACGGGAGCCACAAGGCCACTTTAGCACAAGTTATTGGACAATTCAGGAGTTGTGTGGCTCTTCTCCAGCAACACCATCACTCTTGTGACCCCTCACCTCCAACTCATATGTGTTGACCATGAAGAACAAGGCTAGCACACTGAGGAATGTGAAAAGGGATGAGAATGAGCTCATTAACCCTGGGATCAACTGCTATCTCTGCTCATAATCCAGCAAGACTCCAGCCTTCCTGGCTGGAAAAGTCCAATCTCAGACTGCTAATTCCTCAGTAACTTCTGCTTTTTCTCTCTGGGTTAACTAGACCATTGGTCTCCCTCCAAAGACAGAGAGGGATTATCATTGCATTGTGAAGAAATGCCATCATTTGACCTCTTCCCCCACCCAACCCCCAGTCCTTAGTTTGCAAATAAAAAAGAAGTTTTAAGTTCTTTTGGTAAAATAACTTTTTTAAAAAATTGTTTTATTGTTGCTTCTGCTGCTGTGGGTGCTGTTTTTTTTTTTTGGTTTGGTCTAGGTGCTGAAGACCAAATGCACAGCTTCATTCATGCATACTCAGACAGTGCTCTCACCTGAACTATACATGCCTTGCTCTCCAAACCCTCATTTGTTAATACTCAATTTGTACAACTTTTGTCTTTCTAAAAGTCTAGTTCCATAGCTTTAAAAAGTAAATGGGTCTTTATGAAATATTTTGAAGAAGCGAACTTTCTGTGAAGAATCAAAAGGAATTAAGCAAGTTATTTCTAACATTCTGCTAAAGGTGAATTATTGACTGACTTATCCAAAAATCAAAGAATAAAATTAAGAGACTATTTAAATTTAAAAATAGTAGTTTAATTAAATTACCCATCAAAGTCATTGTAATGTATCTGAAATATTGTGACTGTTGTAAAAAAAGAAAAAACAACCTGAGACCTACTGTCACCATCTTAACTTACCTTCAAATAGCTATCCATCCTTTGGACCACAGGAGACCACACTGTAAAGTGGCCATGTTTCACGGCATCTAGTTTGACTTGTCAGGAACCCCATCTTTGGGTCTTAAAATGAAAATTCCATCATGGACAATGTGTTGTTTAGTAGTATTTCCCAACATGCCTCAGACAGTGTCCTCTCACTGGTATAGAAAGAGCTTTAACATCAGTGATGTTAAAGCAAGTGGACTTTGCCTTCTCTGAGGTCCCGAGGCAGCAGGAACAAAGGCCCAGGTGCCTGTTTTCTCAATGCCTCTATATAACAGGAGCTACCCACTGTGCGTCATCTTTGGAACACAAAGGGCATGTTGGGTTATTATGACATTTAAAACACGGATTTAACACTACTGAGCTACAATTGTTAATTGCAACCACAGGGAAGAAATAAGAAGCCAGACTCCTAAAACATGTTTTCAGAAAGTGGAATTTCTGTGAAAACAGAATCCCCTGGGCCTCTCTGACTTTCCAGCAGATGAATCAGGGTACCCTTGCTATGGGCTCCCTACCATGAATTCTGAGATTGCCTAGTAATCTTGTTCTTTTTTTCCAGCATACTTAAGGTGCTGTGTAAAATCTCAGGACACACTTCACTGTTTTGTTTGTCATTGTTTCATATATTTTTTATGTTGAAGCTTTGCAGAGATACTTTTAGCTGTAGATTAAATTGAATTAATAGGTAACAGCAACAAGTACAGTGGAAAGTTTCAGTTGTAGTATGAGTTCGGCAGAGCTGGGATCTAAAAGTTTTCTATATCAACAAACAAGTGGTTTAGTGCTGTAACTGAACTTATTGCTGTTATTTGTAATGCATAAATAAGGAAAACTAAGAAGCAGCAGTTAAATGGAACTCTGCAAGGGGTAGTGGCAAAGAAATTGCAAGTTGAGTTGGTCTTTTTTTTTTTTTTTTCTGTACCTAACAAATAGTCCCAAAATGTGTTGGCTTAACGCAACTTGTAATCATTCATAATCTCTCATACGTCAGAACACAATGGAAGTGCTTGTCTTGGTTTTATGAGGTTTGAGACCTCAGATGAAAGGCTTGGAGGCCAGGGGTTGCCTGACTGCCTTTCAAACTGACTTGGTCAGTTAAATAGCAAGTTACTGCCTGAGAGGTGCTTTTTGTCCATAGTCTCTCCAAGAGCCTGTTAATATCCTCCTAAAATGGTAGTTGGCTTCACCTAGAATGAAGGAAGTCTATTGGGTGAGTCTTGTTGGCTGTCTAGGAACAGAGCTTTCTGGGCTGGAGCAACAGAATCTGAGTTCCTAAGATTTGGACAAGAAGATGTAAAGGGGGTCATCCTCACTCATAGTCCCCATCTCTCCAAAGACATCTCTTTGCAGTAAAGTTTAAGAGTGAGACAGAGAGACAACTGTTTCATTTCCTGTCTTCTTTTTCTTGGACCCAAGCTCGGTTCTCTCCAGGCTGCCTGGACCAACATCCTGAAAGTTAATACATCTCTAATACACACTAGCTTCTTCAATATAGGAAATACTGATGGATTTTCTTTTTTCCATAGAGAAGCAATACAGTACAGAGATATCTCCCCCCTCCCCGTATTAGACATGAAATAAAACAAACACAACCAAAATTTCAAATCATTTGTGGATCTCAATAGGCTATTCTGGAAGGCCACTGGTCAAAGGAGACATTCCCTGATCTGGAGGCCAGGAGGTAGTTAAAACTAAACTTTGTACCAATACTTACCAGTTTCTCCTGAAACAACAGCTCTTAAGATTGATTCCTAGACTTGTAAGGAACAAATGACTCAATAAACAGCGAAGGCTTCGTGCATGGACAGACACTACAGAAGAGTTACTACATCCACGCTCCCAGGACAACATGACTCTCCTGAAATATAGGTAGGTAGTTGATGAGAGTTAGAAGGCCCTGGATCGTGTACTTCAAATATTCAATAAAAAGAATTCAAGAATTTCCATTTCGCTATGCTTTGAAATACTTCCTCCTTGCTGGATATAGTGTCTTGAGCACGGCAAAGGTTGGTATTATTTTACAAAGGCTGGTAGCACCGTTTTAAGACTGCACTTGTCCACTAGCTGCGTCAGGTTCCGTTTTCTGCCAGTTGGGGGCGCTAGAAGAACTTCTAAGCCACCTCCAGCTCTCAAGTTCGGCTCATCTCTAGGGTCTAAATTACAAACTGGAAGCCTGTGGGTTTCTCATAAAAGTCTATTAAACGGTTCCCACAAATGACTGAAATGGTTGTTTTGTAAACGGCAGGATCTAAAGTCCCGCTCGCGCGCCTTTCCTCTTGTTTGTGGACTGACGGTCCTCTCTTCGGAACACTGAAGTGATCACTTAGCTGAAGCTGCCTGCTTCTCGGAACTGTTTTCCAGACCATCTGCCTTTCATATAGGAGTATTCAAACTGCATTTGTAACTAATTCCCTTGAGCGTTTCCGGAGGCTCTTGGTTCCTAGCACAATGCTATATTTTTCCTTTGAAAACCCATCTTTAATGGGTGATGGATTTCAAGATTGACACAAATAATAACCAAGCATTGGTCCACCTGAAATTTTCCTCCACCTAAATTTGACAGACTATACATCTAATGTCATCTTTGACTGCAAAAGGCCGGGTTCTTGAGACAAAGCATGCCCGAGATGGCAGTGGGGGCATCAGCTGTGTGCGGGGTCTCCTAGCAACTGCTCTTCCAGCCTTGTTTAAACACCAGGGGCAGCTTGTTTTTCCACCCTCACGCCGGCGCACACTTCACAAAATCTACTCATGGGAATAATTCGCCATAATTCTGTCTCAATCAAAACACTGACCCCCACAACTGTAGTCCAGACAGCGTTTGCATCCTCCCCTTTAGTTCTAACAAAAATTTGAAGACAAAGTATAGTTAGGGAAGAAAATCGCCCTTCCTTTTCATATGGTAAAGAAATGGGGCTCGCTTCGAAACTGTCTCTTCCAAGATTCCACGACGCCCTTTAACACCCAGGGTTCACAGAAGCCAAGGAGCTGTTTGCAAAGATCCGTCGATTTGACTTTACATTGTGGGGTAAAACTGTACGAATTTCCCTGAATATAAAGTAAAATTTGCATTCTTGCAGAGAGATGGGGGTGGGTGGCAGGGAGTGTGTCATGTAAATGAAGCTGGAGGGCTGGGGGAGGGGTGAGAGAAAAGATATGCTTATTTTCTGTCTACATACAGAAATTCTTGCTATAGAACAGTTGAATTGGAGCTGAAAAACAGTGTCCTGACAGACCTTCTGTGTTTAGAAAATACAGAACCCACATCATTTGTTTGTTTATTCAAACATGTTAATTACTAAATAGAGTCCAATTTCTCTGGCTTAGGAATTTCCAGCACCGCAATACCCCGCCCCTCCCCCAAGCATTACTGTTTTGTTTTCTCTGCTCCCATTCATTTACATGCACCGGGAAAAAATAGGCAGCTCCATCAAAAGCACTCTCCTGACTGAAGTGAATGTGTGAGGACTTCCCAAGTTTGTAAGATGGTCGAGGATTGATTAGTTTTACACTATTAGGATTGATACAGTAACCAGATAATTGAGTCAAAAGCTGGGCCAGAGTTCATTCTTTGGCAAGTATTTGAAGAATTCATCTTTTAGAAAGGAATCCACAGAAGAGCCTCAAGCAGAAAAGCCCCTTTCAGAGCCACAAACAGTACTCTGGAGGGATTCAGAATGTGAGCAGTCTTGACACACCAGACCGCATGATGGCAGTATTCCTTGAAAAATGAACCTGGGAAGACCAGCTGCAATATCTCAAAAAAAGGGGGCTAAAAAGGAAGAGAAAAAGAAAGAGCCAATGCAGATAAAAGAAAAAGAAACAGAAAAAAAGACATAGTCTAGGTTAAATCACAAATGCAGATAAAATTTATTTTAATCCATATAAACCATATCTTTGCTGATTAAATTTTCCTTCAATGAATTTCTCTCCTGAAACTTTACCATAGATTTACGTTATAGTATCATTTCAAGATGTACATCTAACAAATATATAAAAGTAATTAAACCTCCTCCTGAGAGGAGCGGTGGCTATCAGTTTATTGTCGTTTGTTCTTACTGAGCTGTGTGAAGAAGTGCACTGTAAATAAACTACATGTGTTTTCTATGATACATTTTCAGATATTTTCCAGACTCACCATCTTGTAGGTTTAGGGCTGTGGGAATACAAGACAAGTTTGCTTCTCATGCTCAGAATTTTCCTCTTGGGTTGATAATATTCCTCAGTAACACCAGAGTGAGGTTTCCTGAGTCCCTTTTAAGACTGTGTGAAGCCACAGATGGAGGATGGAACAGCAGCTACTGTCAGTCAAGGCTCTTGGCAAGATTGTAAAATCAAAGATTTGTCCTCCCTCCCCTGGCCTGACCCTTTTTAGTATCTATAGTTGGCCCCGATAGCTCCCCCCCCCGGGGGGGGGAGGCGGGGGGAGGATAAAAGAGATGGGCTTGTTCTCCAGAACCTCTTTGCATTTCTCCATTCCTCCTGGATGGATTTCTTTCTTAAACACTACTATGAGTGCTCTATAAATGCTAAAAGAATGTAAATCAGTCACCTGCAAAGGTGTACTTAGGGACAAATGTAATGTGTATGCTTCTGTAGAGCAAATCATGTTGGCTGAAAGCTATCTGATGGATTTCTGGCTCGGCTGGAAGCCCTGCCTCTCCACATACCATAATTCAACGGCTACTGACTAAGTTATTACTGTGTGCTACTGGAATGGACAAGGCAGGAAGTAAGATGCAGCCCAAATCTTAACAGTTGTAGGTAAATGAAACAAAGCACAGAGCACTCACTCACACCATACAAATCTGATCAACAGAAATCTGGAGAGACCAGCCATTAGAAACAGGAGGGATTATGTCAACTAGTGTGAGGCCTCGAGAAAGTCTTCACTGAAGAAACAGTATTTGAAGTAGGGATTTAATAAATAGAAACTAAGAGGTTAGATAAGTTGATGTCTTTGTTTCTAGGGATGCAAGCCCTCTTCAAAATTCTTTCTTTCTAGCCTACCCAAAGATGCCAGGATGATTCAAGACATGGGAAAAAGCATGGAATCCCCCTTCCCAACAGGAGAAAGGGAAGAGAACACTGGGAATACAATTTGGATTTATAAACGCTCCAGTTTAATCTCTATCCTACTGTACACAATGTGCAGTGGGAAGTCACTGTGTACAATGCATAAACTCTGTCACTTGGGCACCGTGAAGGATGAGTCAATGGCTGTGATGTATGACCGCACAATGTCCTGTTGACAGCCTGCATTATAGAATTAGCTCTCCAGTGCTGAAGTGTTTTAAAACCAGTATAGCAAGGTACTGTTCCAATAGTCCAACAGGCCATCTCTGATAGTTTGGTTCCTAGAACTTGTTAAGTGTCAATGTTCCTGGTCTGGACACCACACTTAATGGTCCATTAGCTTCAGAGAGTGTTATAAAGCTATACTGTAGAATAGACCATGTTGCAGGGAGCCAACCTATGAATCATTCACAAAAATATCTTCTGAATATCTCCTTAATTATTTTTATATTTCAATGGATAACCAGAAACTTCCTGTTTTTTTTTTAATATTAGGCATATGCTTCTGGCATAAAAACTTTTTTTTTTTTCTGTTGAAAATATAGCATCCCAGGTCTCAGCAGTTAAGAGTACTGACTGCTCTTTCAGAGGACCTGGGTTCAATTACCAGCACTCTTATGGCACTAACAACTGTCTATAAATCCAAGACTTGACACAGACATACATGCAGGCCAAACATCAATGTACATAAAATAAGAATAAATTATTAAAAATAAAAAGAGCCAAAAGACAAAAATAAAGCATTCCTAATGACACATAAATCAATTCTTAAAAATTTTGTTTTATTCCTATCAGTTTTTAATTGTATTCTCAGATCACCAAGCATAATCAGTATTTAGAATAAGTTGAAGTGTTTAAACAAACAACCATGTACGATGGTATGGTCCTGTGAAAATGTTCCAGCATTGGGGAGGCTCTGGCAGGAGAGTGGCCAATAGAGTTCAAGGCCAGTCTGGATTGCATACCTCAAGATAATGCCCGGGCTACATAGTGAGACCTTGCCTTAAAAACTAAACAAACAAAAAATAATAATAAATAAATCTTTAAAACATATACAAGGACAAAGACAAGAAAGAAAGACCTGATTACAAGCGAGGTAACTGTGTACTCTATTTGGTAAGTTTATCTATTTGAAAAAAAAAAATCAATCAAGCTATTAAGTTCTGTGGTTCACATATACTGTAATTTCCTATTTAGACACACAAACGGAAATACAAACAACTAAGAGATAGTGTACGTATGCTGACCCTGGCATCATCCTTAGATTAGTTGTCAAGCAAAGGGAGGGAGGGAGGGAAACTTGGCATGTGTGTGCACTTTAGAGCTCACAGAGAAACTGTAGCAGTCTGACCACGTGAGCTGGAGTCTCGGCATATCAGTTAGCGGTGTGTCTGACTTTTAATTAATACCACACACAAAAATCTTACTTGCATAAAAGATCAAGATACATTATATGTTAAAGCTGGAAAATGTCTTGAAGATAATTTATGGCTTCATTTTCAGCTCAGGAAAGTAAAGGCTGAGGATTAGGAAATGCATGCGTTTCTCCTTCCCAGCCCCCTGCGAGCCCCAGCGCCTGCCTGCCTTCCTGGTTTCCCACACCATTCACAGGCAGACCGCAGTGCTGGTCGCTTACACCGGGCCTTGAGTTTCTCCCCATTGTCCCCCATCTGTTGGCTCTGTCTCACCAACAATGATTGCAAATGCCTCAAAAACAGAAGCGGCTTCTTCATCCTTTTCCTGAATTCCCTATGGATACATTAAGAAGTTGATTATTCTATTTATTTTTTTAAAGGGGAGGGGGGGAGCTCCAGATTACAAAAGCGCTCACAATAGCATCTGTATTCTATAGGCTCTTTCAGGTTGCGGGAGCAAGGAAGCCCAATTGGGCTTCCCTCATTAATGGAGGCTTATTGTGAGGACAAACAGGACGCCGGCTTGCAGCTGCACGCCCAGCCAGGCCCCACCAGGAACTCATCAGGGCTTGTTATTGTCCTGGACAAACCTGTAGCTCCCACAGTAAGGCAGCTGCTCTCCTGACTTAACCGCTTACCCTCTCTCTGTGCTTCCCGCCCTTCACCTTTAAAAGGGGGATCATAATAATATGTACCTCATTGAGCTGTTGTGAGGATTAACTAAGTTGACATGTGTAAAGCCCTTACAAGAGTGTCTGGGGCGCAGTAAATGCTAGAGGATGGTAGCCATCATTATTAATTCAGTGTAACCCGGCAGCTCGCCTTGAGTATGAAGGCTCCTAGAAAGAGGTGCAAAAACTCCCTGTCTTTCTGAGAACCTGTCCTCCGCCTCCCCACTGCAGACTTGCTGTTCACTGGTACCATAGCTGTGCTGATGGGGCCATTCTGCTCACTACTTCAGGCAGCAGCAGCAAGTGACTCCGTGGAAACTCACCACCGGTGAGCCCTCATTTATCCTGGTGCCAAATTCTCAAGCATCATTGGAGGGAAATGGACACTTAATCACAATGGCTTCTTGTACTGTGGCCATTTTGCTTTCTCTGTGAGTTTTGGTAAATCTTGACTTTACTGGAGCATGCCCGAATTATGCAAACACGACTAGATGAGAAATATGAACTCCATGAAGACAAACCTGAAGTTTTGTACATAGAGCTGAGATTTTCAGCAGAGTGCTGCGTGGGGCCAGCAGTTCATCCAGCTGAGGTTAGCCGTGTATTATCAGTCTAGGAAAGGCTCCCTCCGTGGCTAACACTGCTCTTGAATTCAAAGCTCTCCCTGAGACTTTTGGCTGGAGGCTGTGCACATGGACTCTGGCAGGGCATCATTAAAACCCCTATTAGTGAGAGCTGACTGCTTTCGCCTGTGAAGGAAAGTATTACATTGCAGCAAAATGCAAATCTACTCACAGGCAACTGCAGATCCACACAGCATTGCAGTTCTGTAGGAATGGCAGGGAAATAGAACTTTGTTCTCCTTGGAGCATCTGTGAGTTGCCCAACATCTTAAACAGCACTAATTCTATCATTTGTGAAACGTGGTAAAAAATGAAAATGGGGTGTCCCTGGTTCAAAAATTAAGACTTTGAAGATGTCAAGGCTCTGTGCAACTGCCCTGTTTCTAAGTATCACAGAAAAGGGTACTTTCCATTTTGACCTTGGCACTTTCTTCAGGGAGGATGAAATGAGTACAAATATGAACCGCTTGTACCTAATTCTCTCAGCCCTGGGGACAACCCACAGATTGCTAAGCATCTTCTGATTTATTGCTAACCCAGACATACCTTCCTTCTGTGGAAATTCGCACCCATCCTCCAGTCCTTATGCTTTCTGCTGTGATAGCAGAGAGAATGCCACAGAATTCCAGAGCACAAACTCAGGAGTACTACTTGTCATGGCTTTAGTTTCTTGTCTACAAAAAAAGGGAATTATAACAGTACCTGCCTCATAAAGCAGACCATGTTGGTATACTTAAACACCCAGCACTGTACCTGGTATGCATGAATATTCCAGAAGCAGTAGCAGCTATTAACTTTGCCATCTAAACCCCAGTGCAATCAGCTCCATTACTTTTTTCTCCCACACATTCCCTTCTACTCCTTAATTCTCTGGTTAGGATATTTCTCTACTGAGGTCAAAGGACATTGAACTAGGATCTCACATTTATCAACAGCCAAGCATTTGAACATCTGTTTTTAGTCCCAAACAAGTTTAAGGTATGTAGGCTCATGAATTAGTCATGGTGGTGAACACCTGCAATTCCTGCCTTTGAGGGGCTGAGGTGGGTAGATCTCGGTAGGTTCCGGGCCAGCCTGGTCTACATAACAAATTCTAAGACAGCTGCATACAGAGACTCTATCTAAAAAGATAAAGGAGGAGGAAGAAGAGGAAAAAAAAGAAGGAAGGAAGGGAGAAAAGACAGAAAGAAGACAAATGCATGAAGTCAGCTGGGTACACAAGGTATCAGAAAGAAAGCCTCCATTTCCCACATAAATTATCACTGTTCCAAGTTTAGTCCATGACCTTGTTTGTGCATTTCATTTTTAAATACACCTGGAGACTGGGCACATGGAAAAGCCAGCTCATCTTCCTTCTCTTTCCCATTAGTCAGAAGAGCAGACAGGAATCCACATTATTTTGCAAATGAGATTCTGTATTAAAAACCAAGGAACAATTACTCTGGGACTGAGGCTCTGGCACATTAGAGCTGACTCAACACCAAGCCTGACTTCTGTGGAGCACTTAGAACCACTGAAGGGACCATGTGCCTTCTTTTGCCTTGATAGAACACAATGAATATTGTGGATCTTTCCTCAGCCACATCATACTCGAAGTCCAAAGAATGTGCACACAGAAAACACTAGAAAGTGAGCCAATGGAGAAAGGTTCTAAGGTATGAACCTTTCTTACCTTAATCAACATCATACCAACGATGATGCAAATGGAAATACTGAATAAAATCAATTAAATTGAAAGCTCTAGAATAAATAACCCTATGAGCTTAGCTTATTTTGAAAAGGAACTGCCACACAGGGAATAAAAAAGGACTTTTGGACAAAACATGCAAGTATCTTTCCTAATATGGGAAAGAAGAAAGGCCCTGCGAGTTTCATGTGAATTAATAAACAGAGAAGGGCCTGAGAAGTCTTATTTCCTAGGTGATGGCCGGGCATTACCAGCTTTTCTTTTTCCATTCAGTTTCACAGCTGCAAGGCCTGTCCAAATAGCAAACAGGACCGGCTGTCACAGCAGCCTCAAGCCTTAGCCAGTGGTTTAGGGCTTCCTGGAGGGACTGGGGTCATCAGGAGACTGAACAGGCCTGTGGGGTCTCTATTTTATTGGTTAAAGAAAACATTACTCACAATGTTTATGAATACAGGACTTGCAACAAGTGTTTTGGCTTTTTTTTTTTTTTTTTGTAAAGATGCTTAAAAGACTGCTTTTTTTTTCTTGCTTATATCTGTGGATTTTAGAAATCTTAAAAACAAACATCAAAATTCTCCTGGCAGCACAAAGGTAGAAGAAGCTGATTTCTTCCAATGGCTGTTCCTTCCCACGTTTTCTATCCTGAAAGATTATTTTCTTCTTTTCAAAATGGTTCCAGGATGAAAAAGCAATCTCTATTTAAATTTTTATATTCTGTTTCCTTTGTTATTCAAGAAATCGTGTGTGCCCAGGCATTTAGTAGTTACATTATACCTACAAGGAAACTAGAACAAATAGTTGGAAATTATATAGCTGCAATTTGGGAGAATGTATTAAAACTAAAATAAATAAATAAATAAAACTTTTTCCAGGAAGAAGCTCTATGCAGGGTATTAGGATTGGCTACTTCATTCAGAATCTGTTGCCATGGTGACCAACCTAGGAGCCTCGTGGGCTCTGTACTGAAGGCATGTGTGGTAATTATATAAGCTGAAGTGCTGTTGAATAACCCCAGGAAGGCAGGACTACTACAGTGCAATTTCTTGGAAACCACTATTTTAAAATTCATACATCATAATGCCCTCTTCTTTTATATGGAAATCTACCATTTAGATATTTTTCATATATAAATCTGATAAGGTTGACATAATGGGAAGTAAAACTTACTAAATCCTAAGCATCAAAAGTGTGTCAAGCGAGTCAAATTACATCCTGGTGAATTTATTTCCATAGAATCTGGAGGGTTTTGAATGAGCAATGAACCACCTGAAATGCCTTTCTATTTATCATAATTAGCGACGTGTGACTGAATCATTTTCTTTAATGTGTAAAGAAAATACAGTAAGCATAGGAGTCTAACAACAGCAAAACCCTTGTTTCAATGAGAAAGTCATGCAAATTTTCTCATTTATTTCATTATTTCCCACTTTTTTACATGCCTCAGAGTCACATGTAGATCACAGGCTACATTTATAGGGAATAGATCATACCCGGTACAAAGGAAATTTATTTCTGGTGATGATAAATATTACCACTTTTTCATTCAACAAATGGCCATTGAATGAAGAAATGATGCAGATTTTGGCCATCCCCCTCCATATTGTTTATCTGAGGATCTTTTTTATTTTTATTTTATGTGAATTGGTGTTTTGCCTGCATGTATAACTGTGTAAGGCTGTCAGATCTTGGAGTTACAGGCAGTTGTTACCTGCCATGTGGATGCTGGCAATCAAACTCAGGTCCTCTGGAAGAACAGTCAGTGCTCTTAACCGTTGAGCCATCTCTCCAGCCTTCTGAGGATCTTTTCAATGCAAAAAGTTCATCATTCTAAAATTCACAAGATTCAATGGCCACTCTTACTCTGACCTTGTCTCAAGAATGTGACTACTTAGTGCTGACTAAAGTACATACACGTCTGGTGCTGGGTTTCAGAACCAGATGAATGGGGGGAAAAAGAAAGGACATGACTACTAGGTATGGTGGAGGTAAAAGCTTAGTGTGGATAAAAGGGAGAAGATAGCAAGAAGCAGGGACATCTGGCAGAGTCCAGAGTAGACATGACCCGAACCATGTGAGAAGGGAAAGAGGAGAACCAGGTACAGCAGCCAAGAGGGCAAAGGTAAAAGGGAGAGGAACAATCAAAATGGCAGGATGATGACGTAGGGAGCAGCCTCTGGGGGAAGGGCAGCCAGCCTCTGTGCGGGAGAGTTTGGGGTATGACAATCATACCCCGTAGCCAGCTTTTTTGGAGAGCAACCAGTTCCCAAATCAAGTCACAGAGAGTTATTATCAGTCATGAATGCTCAGCCTTATGCTTGTCCCACTAGCTTTTAAAACTTAATTCAACCCATTTCTGTTCATCTATGCTTTTTAACCTTTATTTCATTCTGTATGGTCTACTTTTTTTGCTTCCCCCATGTCTGTCTGTCTGGCAGCTACCTGGCTGACTGGTCTCAGCTGTCTCCTTTTTCCTCTTCATTCTTTCTTCCTTTCCCAGGCTAAATTTCTCCTCTTCCTCCTCCTTATCCTCTCTGCCCACCAGCCCCACCTATTCCTCTACTCCCTAGCTATTGCCCCCCCCCTTCAGCTTTTTATTAGAGCAATCAGGTGCCTTAGGCAAGCAAGGTAAAACAACAGCAACATAGCTTTACATAGTTAAACAAATCATAAACAAAAGCAGCAGAAATAAGAAAAACACATCTTTATATAGTTAAAGCAATATTCCACAATAATACTCAGTAACTGGTAGGGACTAAGGGGTGGATGTTGGGAGAACCTGGCAGCCAGATCCACTTTGATATGTTAAATTGGCCCCCCAGCCATTTGTCCCAGGATTTGAGACACTGACCACATCCAAATATTACTCTGGGTATTTAACTGAATACTAGTGATACTGCATAATAGGCATTTCACAAGTGAAGAGACAGACAAGGAGTTGAGAGCCTTCTGCCCATGTCTGTCACTTCCTGCTGCCCAAACTGGTAAAGAGCTGGAAGCAATTATCCTACAGATGAATTATTTTCTGGATGATAGAAACACAGTAAGAGGCCTGGAAAGCAGCACCATGTCTGCCACACAACCATGAGGACCCAAGTTCAATCCCAGAACTTGTCAAAAAGAAAAGGCTAGGCTGGACAGTTTGGTGAAGCTTGTAGTCTCAGCTCTGAGGAGACAGAGGCAGGCAGATCTTGGCTTTGCTGGCAAGCTACATAGCTTGGTTGGGGATCTGTGAGCAGCTAAGTGTAATTGGACTTTCTTTTGGGCCACCAAAAGAAATAATGACACAGAGAATTATTATTAATTATAAAGGTTCTGCCTTAGCTAAGGCTTGCCCCATTAGCTCCTATGACTTAAAACTAATATAACATATTTTCATTAATCTACATTCTACCATGTGGCTTTTTCTGCTCTCCCATTTTGTGTGTTTCTCATCTCCATGGTGCCTCACACACCTTGACTCATTTCCTACTTCCTCTCTCTGCCCAGAAGTCCCATCTATACCTCCTGCCTAGCTCTTGGTTGTTCAGCTCTTTATTAAGCCAATCATAGCAGTATTATCTTCACACAGTGTACTAATAGCCCACAAAAGGTAAGAGACTCTATCTCCAAAATAGTGAGGACAGTGAAGGGCAGAAGTGACATTAGAGATTGGCCTCTGGTCTTCACATGAATTATACACATAAATATACATGCAGGTGCACCTACAAATGTGTGAAATATTCCTCCACACACACAAAAGAAATATGAAGCATGATTGCATGACAGGTTGAAATACCAAGAGCTCTGACTCTTTTAAACTATTAGAAAACTCTGTAATCAGAGTAACATAAGACTGAATCGAACTGTCCTAAATAGTGACTTCCATCGTCATCTAAAGGTAACGGGAAGCAGCAAGTGGATAGTGCTCATCTCCAGGACAGCAGTGAAAACCGGACTTGGGCATCTGCTTACTTCCCATCAGAATCCATTTGTGCCTACTCTTATTCAAGTGATTAATTGTGGCTCTAGGTCTGATCAATTGGATTCTGTACAAAATTAAACGGCAGTTAAAAATAATCATTGTCGTGAGCACTTAAAAGGACAGCTATGACTTAGTGCAGGCTCTTGTCATTAACCCGAGTGTTTTTCCTGCTTCTCTGAAAGCTTTCTCTCTCTGTACTTGAAGATGGGGCTGATAATGATGTTTCCATTCAGGTATCCACATTTATTTATGAAAAGACCATGCTGGACGCACGCTCCCTCCATTACAGCAATGTTCTGTTCAGTACTTTTATATACTTTTGATTGAAAAGCTTCAGGCCCTTTTCCTGTCCAATATATAAAAGATGCTCTATCCACCCTGTCCTCTCCTACCCCTCCTCCAGTGCCCTCCCCCTCGACCCCATCCTCCAGCTTTCTAACTCAATGAATTCAATTCTGCTTCTTTATCTTGGAGGATTGGGGGGGGGGGTGCTGCAGTCCTAATGTTAGACTCCATCTTTGTTTTTCTTGAGTGAAGAAGTGGTCTGATGACAGATTTCATTTCCCAAAATTTATTACCTATTGTGTATATTGCAATTCATTCACAATGACCCCATCTGCATTTGGGTTGAATGGGAGCCCCCACCCTAACCCAATTTAATAAAAAAATAATGAGGCCACTCAAAGCTCATAGATGTGTCAGCACTCTGAAAAGGGTCTATAAGCAATGCAAATGGGATGTTTTCTCGCTTTGTGGAGCACAGAGGTTTGACATCTATCCATTGCTGGATCAAATCAGCCGCTCTCTGCTTTAAGAACCTAATAAAAGGTATGCATGGACTCTCTTCCTCACTCAAAAACAAAAACAAAATACACGTGGCTGAATAATTTATTGAGATGTTAATTGGTGAGTTACTTCATGCTCTATTTTTCCTTGCCTCCTGTTTCTAGACTATGGTCCAGTCTCTTGAGATGCAAATGGTGCTCCTGAGGTTGGGAGGAATACAGACTGCCAATCCAATTATAGGTCCCACATCACCACCCCAAAAGCTCAAAAGCATTTGTGTTGCCTGAGGGTTGGGCTGGGAGAGTATCAATAATAACTGGCTTTGGATTCCCTGTCATCTAAGGCAGAATGAGGGCGTGAGGCCCAGCTTGATTGGACTTACAGGACATTAAAAAAACATGATGTTTGGGCACAATAGGTTGTGGGTCTACACACACCCAAGTATACACACAATTTTATAATGTGTTCAAGGATTTGTGATCTGTAAACCCCCAACCACACAATCCCACTTTTTGAAGTCAACATTTGCTTTAATGTGCAGGAAGTGTGTATTGTGTTCTAGTAAGGAACCACATAGGGCTTAGATGTTAACTTTCTCCAATTCACACCTACTGTTGGTCGAATTGGAATAATCAATGCGATTGCCATGAAAAATACCATTGCAAAGTACTAAAGTCAGGATTAAATTTGCTTTACCTCATCTGCCTTAGCCTGGTGCATACCAGGAATTGGATAAATGGCACTTCCTGCAGCAGTTCAACTGTGCTGTCCTGTTGTGAAGATGTCTCTCAGTTGCTAGTTTTATAAAGGGAATTAGGCCATAGGACTCGGAAGACATTGAGCTCATTTTTTTGCACTAGTACTTTGAGCATTTTATTGTAGTTGTATGTGTGTGTTTCATGAAAAACACCCTTTCATGTGCCTGCTGAACTGCAGAGCATCCTATGACACCTCCTGGGAGAAAGCACAGAAGCCAGGGACTCCAGAGGGCACTGTTTATATTATCTCAGTCCAAATAGCTTACCTGTCACCCTTATTGTGCTTGCTGAGTTCCAAGTATACCCAGAATAAAATATTGCTATAATAAGTAATTATACTGATTAAAAAATGAGGTTTAACGTTACCTCATAAAATAATGCAAAAAAATCAAGTGCTGCTATATTTTAAAATACTTTTTCACCTAGTGTTAATTTTTTCTAACATCTATCCTTTAATTTTTCTGCTATAACAGATAATTTAAAATGTAGCAGTATTCCTAAAGATGACAGATACCTAACTGTAAATTGAGTTTAGAACTAGTTTATATAATTCTTATGAAATTTAATTTAGAATTTAATATTGAGAAAAATAACTTATTACTGACAATAAACATAAAATGTCTTACCTTCTCCTAGTTTTTATAAATTGAAATCATTATAAGCCAAGATTGGTAACATATAATATCTTTAAAGCTGCAGTAGAGACCTTTTACACCAATCATTGAAATTAGCTTCCAAAGAAGAAAAATAAAGAAGAGATCCCAGATTCTCTCAATTTACTCTAGATGCTTCTCACAAAAAGGAAAGGTCAACTGTTAACAAACAGCCGTGAGGAGGGGGCTAGCAGAAAAGTGTTGACATTTAAGAGAGAGCAACCTTTCATTTTAGGAAAGAATACAACATGTTTCAGACTAATTTCAATTTTAAATTATTTCATCAAATGCACTGAAGCTGCCTTGATCTGGTCTGGGAAAGAGCAGTTTGCTGATTAATAATTACAGAATATGGAAGGTGTTTAAGGCATTGTTTTCTATAGAATAGGAGCATCCTTCACTCACGAACTCTTAGTTGCATCTTTATTTAATGATCCCAACCAACAGACTATCTAGTTATGTTTATTAGTCATTACTAATGTGAGCACACACATTAAATTTGTATTCAAATAATAGAAATCAGAATTTTTAAGGTAATTAGATTATACCTGCTAGGGCAGGCTATGTGTTTACATTCAATGAACTCAGGAAGCCATCGGATTCATGGTCTCAACTATGTAACCAAAGAATAAACTTTTATAAAGAAAGGAAAAGATGAAGCCCTTGGATATACTGAAAGTCTGTCAGAATTACTCTTTCTGAGGCTTGACAGTTTGTATTTATATTTCAAAAGTGTGGCACTAAAATAAGAGCAAAAATTTATAGAAACAGTGGTAGATGTCTTTATAGTCCAGCTTCAATTTGTTTGTTTTTTTTAAAGATTTATTTATATATTATGTATATAGTATACAGAAGAGGGTACCAGATGTCATCATAGATGGTTGTGAGCCACCATGTGGTTGCTGGGAATTGAACTCAGGACCTCAGGAAGAATAGTCAGTGCTCTTAACCTCTGAACTATCTCTCCAGCCCCTCAGCTTCAATTTGTTAGACCAAGAAAATAATAGTAGAATGTAGAGAGCTGCCTGCTGCTGCGCCCTAGAGATGGTGCTGATTTCTGGCCTCCCCCCCCCCCCCCCCGTGGGTGAGTGCTCTCTTTTGATAAACAACTCCTTATTTGGCTTGAGCCTGAGACATAGTTTGCTGTTGTGTATGTGGACCTATGAGCTGTGCCCACGTGGCTTATTGGGATTGGATGCCCTGAGAGTTTCTAGTCAGTGGGCGGGGTTTCCCAGGGAAGAAGAAGAAGAAGCAGAGAGAAGGACAAAGAGAGAACAATTGTAAAGGTCCCGAATAAACTGCTGAAAGAAGATCCTGGGTGTTGCACTTTCCTTGCTGGCAAGGTTGCGCGCGACAGTAGAACTAGATGATAGAAGGGTAGCTTAAGTATTTAACTTAGTGACCATATATGTGTGTGCATGGATGCGTATAACTATGTGTGTATACATATATAAATATGTACTTGAGGCAAGGTCTTACTATGTAACCCTGGATAGCGTGGAACTTGCTACAGAGACCAGGCTAGCCCTTAGCTTACAAAGACTTGACTTCCTCTACTTCCCTAGTGGTAGGACTAAAGGCATTCACCACCACTCCCAAAGAAAAAGGTCTAGAAGGTGTCTTTCTACAACATACCTCCCAACCTTTAGCTTTTCCATTCTGTGATGTTCCTTGAGCCTTGGAAGAAGTGACAGAGATGAATCACTGGGGCTGATCATCCCATCATCCCTTGTTCTTGGCATCTCAACCAGTTCTGAGTCTCCAGATGAATCACCACCATGGCCATAGAAACTCACCTGACCAAAGCTGAGAGCAACACTAATCTATGGATCCAAGCGCAAGTATTTAGAATGCAGTGTTACCACATGTCCATTTTATTAAATAATTCATATAATTGGTCTAATAAAAAAGCAGTTTATTTCCCACCTTAAATTAAATTCTTACAGCTCATGAATAACTTGCTTTTTGAAAGTGTGCTCATATTAATTCCAGTGGTAAATAGTAAGGTAATAGTAATTATTAAAATAAATGATTAGGTTGGAGATGACTTAACTCAGCCTAAATTGCCTTTTATAATGACCTATAATTATACAGGGGAAATCAGGCACCTCTGAAGGTTTTAGTCTCATTAATAGAAAATTTACTAACAGCCTCAAACTGAAGTACAAAGACAATTTTACTAGATAAACAAACCAAACAACAACAATGATAGCGATATCAACAATAAGGCAGCTGACCACAGGGGGAGACAGGAGGAGAGGAAGCAAATAGTTGTTTAAGATGCCGTCAGCCAGACATATGGAAGATAAACAGCAGGGAGGGAGGCTTCAGAAAAAGAGTAAGGAAGCCCCAAAATACTGGGGAAAGTGTTAAGGAAATCATGATTAAAAAAGAGATAGAAGAAAAGGAGATGCCACATTTTTCTGAGTCGCTTGGTAACTAGGGGCAAGTATTCTAGAGAAGAAAAGTACATAATTTCATTAAATGACTAATTATTCCACTTATTTCTTTAGGATGACTTAAGGCGAGCCTACTTACCTAGGGGTGTTTTGTTGACAGAGTGATTGACCCCACATGAAAATTCTATTCTCTTGACCAGAAGAGGATTCAGAAGTTTTGTTAGTCTGTTCTTTAATTTGATTTTTTTCATCTTCCTTTATTTAGGTAAATCAAAAATAATACTGGTAGGATTACTCAAATGCTATATTAATTGCTACACATATTTCTGTTAGAAAGCATTTCTTTGCACATTGTTTTGGGTTTTTTAACAATCATATTTTAAATGAGTTTTAAAGTAATTTGATTTTTAATACCTTGAAAGATTTCAACATGTAAGTCATGGGAAGAGTGTTGTTCATCTTCCCACGCTTGTTGAATCTAAGTTCATGTAAACCTGCTTCTTTGACACTGAAATACTAGAAGTAGCAGACAAGATGTGTATCACTGAAAAATTTGTCACAGATGAAAGCATACATAGATACCCTGAGAAGAACCCTAGGAAGGCAAAGGTACCTTCCAAAGTAAGTAAGTAGGAAACAATGGGAAGAACAAGAAAAGCAGTGATGCTGACTCAGAGGGAGGCTGAGGCGGGACAGTCCTGAGTTCTAGGCAAGTTGGGGGAAAAAAAAAAAACAACAAAAAACCTGGCAGTGAGTTTCAAGAAATTTTTGCTGCATTATGAGAGCCTTGGTCTCATTGTCATAGAGCATGATCCAGAAATATCAACAGTCACAAGCAGAAAGTGGACTCAATAAAAGTCTGCTTTCTGGATATGTGAAATGGTTCATTAGGTTCAAATATTTGCTTCCAGTTTTGAGGATCCAATATAATTCCCAGAATCCATGTAGTGGAAGGAGAGAACGAGTTTCTAAATTATAATTCTCTCACCTCCACATCTACCCCCTTCATAGAACATAAGAGATTATATATAATAAAAGCTTTAAAATATCTGATACCTCCTATATCTTTGGGACAACAGATAAGAAATCCATTGATGCTGAGATCTAAAACCACAATTAGCTATCACTCTAACTCCTGGTATAAACAGAGAAATTGATATTTTGATTCTGGACTCTGAGCCCCTGGACAACATTACTACTCAATCAAGGAACTCCAGATATGCAAATCTTAGTGCAGATACACAACCAAGAAACTCTAAGACACTATATCTCCTCCTTGTTGTAATAGGTTTCTGGCCTGAACTTTCCGGCTTGGCCCCAGGGTTCTGACCCATACTCAGCCCCACTTAGCCTCAAATAATCACACATAGGTTTATATTATTTTTATGTTGATCTACCTAGGGCCCAGGCATGTAACTTGCTAACTCCTTCATCTGAACTCAATCCAACCTGTTCAGCCATGCAGCTCAGAGCCTTTTCTCAGCAGCATTTCCTCTACATCTTCTGGCAGCTCTGGTGACTCTGTGGCATCTGTCTCTGCTTTGAGATGTTCCTGAGCTTTCTTAGCCTGGTAGCCCCGTCCACACTTCCTGTCTGCCTTTTGGCTAATCAGCTTTTATTAAATCCATAGGAGGGACAAATATTTACAACATTACCAGCATAATCCCACTACACCTCCGCAAACTACTAATCTCATAATAATGGCCTCTTGATGAGACTGATCAGAAGAACTTTTAAAGAATACAAAGTAATGATTACAACTATGTTGAAACAACTCAAACCAGATGTGAAGATACTCTGAAAGAACTAAAATAAAGAGATGAGTGATATGGAGATGGCAATAGTAGTTGTGAAAATGAAATTGTATAAGGAAATAGAATTACTGATAAAAGGCAAATTAAAATGATGCTTCAAATAAAAATATTCAATAAACCAAATAGAGTCTTCTGTGGAAAACTTCACCAACAGAATGTATCATGTGGAAGACAAAGTGTCAAAGGCTGAAAGACATGGTAGAGGAGTTGAATTAATCAGTAAAGGTCAATGATACATCTAAAAACAAATATATGAACAACAGAATGTGAGAGACCCTTGGTACACTAGAAAGTGTGTTCTAGCCTTCAGAGTATAGGCATAGAACAAGAAGATGAGTACCATATTAAAGACACAGAAGAAAAATTTCTAAATCTAGAAAAAGAGATATCCATCCAGGCAAAAGTGATCTATGGAGCACCAAATAGAGAGCAACAGCAAATAAACTTTCTTGTAATGTAGTATAGTCAAAATAATGAAAATGAAAATCAAAAAAGAATATTGAGAGCTATAAGAGAGATACAGGCTAGCAGGTTGGATGAGCAAACAGGATCTGTTTGTTGCCTCTGAGAAATATGTCATGCCACCAACAGAAAGAACCTTAAAGTAAACTGTTGAAAAAAGAAATTCAAACAAATGGCTTTTGAGAACAGTCAACTGACCAAATAGATTTCAAAACAAAACAAATGAAAGGAGATAATGGATTCTTTACACTCACCAAAAGAACAATACACTAAGAAAATATTATAACCTTAAACATATATGCATCAAGCAAATATGGACATAATTTTATTAGAGTTCTATTAGATCCAAAGCCACTGATAGGCTTCAACAAAATGATAGTGGGTGACTTCAATATCCTACTCACATCAACATAGAGGCCATCAGGTCAAAATTTAAATAATTTTGGAGTTAAATGGCATAAATAATCAATGGGAAATAGCAGACATTGTAGTGGGATTATACTGGTAATGTATATATTTGTCCCACCTATGGGTTTAATAAAAGCTGATTGGCCAAAGGCAAACAGGAAGTGTGGGCAGCGCTACCAGGCTAAGAAAACTCAGGAACATCTCAGAGCAGAGACAGAAGCCAGACACAGATGCCAGAGTTGCTGGAGCTGCCAGGCGATGCAGAGGAAGTGCTGCTCTGAGAAAAGGTACCGAGCCACATGGCTGAATGAGATGGGTTAGTTCAGATAAAGGAGTTAGCAAGTTATAAACCTGAGCCCTAGGTCAATGAGTGTAAAAATAATATAAACCTGTGTGTGATTATTTGAGGCTAAGTGGGGCTGAGAGTAGGACCAAACCTCTGATCCAGGCATGGAAAGTCTGGACCAGAACATTTTACAACAAATGGTGTTGCAATGTGGGACGAACACCCTCATAAAGGCTGAGAAAGCTTAGATAGGTTTCCAGAGCACAGAAATGGAGCCAAAAGAGGCTTCTGAATTGTATCTTTGAAGTGGGTCATAGTACAGAGATGCAGTGGTGTTCAAGTTTGAATGTCAAAATGGTGGTCCGAGGCAAGCAGCTTAAACCAAGGCTAGTTTCTTAGTCTCACAAAAGACTTGGAATAAGAAACAAGCTGCTTAGAGTAGATGTAAGGTTACTGTTCCCACAGGCAAAAGGGAATAGAGACAAAGGATTGATTCTTAATAGTGGCAGCATTTTCTTGGGTCAGCTTTGTTTGCTGGAGACAAGCAGAGGTGTGGTTTTTCAAAGTGAGACTTCCTTGATTCAGCCTTAGAGCCAAAACACTTGTGAGTCTTTTAAGAGACTTTGCTGCCAAATACTTAAATGGAGTTAATGAGCAGAAGATGGCAATGCTTTACTTGATGATTACACAAACCCTAAAATTCCCCAGTGTGGTAATTGTGTTTCACAATTAGTTAAAAAGCTAGACTAGGAGCTGAGTGAAGCCAGGCAGTCACCCTAGTGACCCCTTTAATCCTTAGCACCACACCTTGGCAGATTAAGGCTGTGGTCAGAAACAAAAGTAGAGGAAACTGGGTGGAAGATTAAAGGTGTGAACAGAAACAGTAATAAAGGAAGCTGGGTGGAGTCAGGCACCCTAGTGAAGCCTTTAATCCTTAAACCAAACCTTGGCAGATTAAAGGTGTGTACAAAAACAAAGAAATAGAGGAAACTGGGTGGAAGATTAAAGGTGTGTCAAAACAAAGAAATAGAGACAGCTGAGTGCGTTGGCCACTCTAGCCAAGCAAAAGGTAGTCAGAAACAGAAAAGATAGGAGATATACAGTAGAGACAGAATTAAAAGAAAAAAAAAACAAACTGTAAATGGTTTATATGTAGGCTTGAGGGAGAAAATAAAAAAGGAAAAAGAATAGAGAAAGTCTTAAAAAAAGAAATAGAGTAAAAAGAAATAGTAATATTTCATATAAAAATGAAAAAATACAAAGAGTGTCTGGATACTGTATATTATTGTCTTGTCTTTAAGTTTTTTGACTATAAAGAAAGTAATAAAAGCTGAAAGCCATTTGAATATCATTGTTGTTGCATTAATCCAACCTACATATTTGGTAAATGAGTTGACATTAAGATTGAAATCCAAAGATATGCTGCTTTGCAGAAGAGGTTTTCATTTTATTTCTACAGAAAATGAGAATCTGTGGATTTATTCCCAGTTAAAGAAAATAAAGTTTGATCAAGGAAGACCCCCTGAAAAATCTTCAAAGAAATGGATGGCTCAGATGATTCAGAATGTCAGAGAACCTCTGTTGCAGTTTCCTCTGAGTTCTGCATCCAAAACTACTTCAAGAAGACTGGCTAAGATGATCCAGCCTTAAAAACTATTTCATTAAAGACTTATCCATAATCCTAATTTTTCTTTGGATCCCCATGGATTGACAACACCCCCATTCATCAGGAAGTAGCCTAGAGGACTACACTCACATTCCCCCAAAATAGATTATGGATGTTTGTGTTAGTTTACAGTGTTGGTTATAAGTTGTTATAGGCAATGGGAAAAATATTAGATTTGGGGTTCTTCTTGTTTTAAAAAGAGAAAAAGGGGATATGTAGTGGAATTATACTGGTAATATAAATATTTGTCCCACCTATGGGTTTAATAAAAGCTGATTGACCAAAGGGTAGGGCTACCAGGCTAAAAAAACTTGGGAACATCTTAGAGCAGAGGCAGAAGCCAGACACAGATGTCAGTGTTGCTGGAGATGCCAGAAGATACAGAGGAAATGCTGCTCTGAGAAAAGGTACCAAGCTGCATGGCTGAATGAGATGGGTTAATTCAGATGAAGGAGTTAGCAAGTTATATGCCCGAGCCCTGGGTCAATGAGTATAAAATAATATAAACCTGTGTGTGATTATTTGAGGCTAAGTGGGGCTGAGAGTGAGGCTGGGACCAAACCTTTGATCTAGGCCTAGGAAGTCTGGATCAGAACCATTTATAGCAAGACATCTACAGAACATTCCATCCAAATATTTCAAAACATACATTCTTCTCAGCCTTTGGAACCATCTCCAAAATTGGTCATGTATTAGGACAAAAAGCAAATGTCAACAAATATGAGAAAACTGAAATAACATCCTGTTTGCTATCTTACCACAATGGAATAAAGTCTTATATGTTAGCAGTGATAGGACCTACATAAAGCATACAAACTTATGGAGCCCAAACAACACCCTCTTGAATGATAACTAGCTCAAAGAAAGAAATAAAATAATTTTCTAGAGTGTAATGAAAATGAAAAGACACTATACTAAAACTTATGTGACACAATAAAGGCAGTTTAGATGAACATTTGTTACTCATAGTGCTAAAGCTCCATAACAAAAGCTTTGGGAGGGCTTGGAACTCAACAAAAATGGCTCCACAGTTCAGAGCACTCACTACTCTTTAGAGGACTACATTTGATTCTCAGCTCACAACCATTTGTAACTCCACTCACAAGTGATCTAAAGGCCTCTTCTCATTTTCTGGCATGCACATGGTGACCATTCATACATGCAGAAAAAACACCAATACATAGTAAATAAGTTTAATTTTTTTTAATTTAAGAGATTTCAAATTAATAACTTAAAGGTCTTTAGAAAATCAAGAACAAACCAAATCCAAAAGGAATATAGAGAAAGAGATAATATAAAGGATAGAAACAATAAAATAAAAATGCAAAAGATTATGAAAACAAATGAAGAAAGAACCAATGAACTGAAAATACAAAAGAGGGACTGGAGAAATGGATGGCCTGCAGTTAAGAGTGATTTTGCCCTTTCTGAGTATCCATAATTTCCTTTAACTCCAGTTCTAGGGGATCTGACCATCTCTTTTGGCTTCCATGGGCACTGTTTGGCATGCACAAACCACCTACCCACCACCGACACATATACATATGTAGTACAAATTCTAATTGGTCTCAATAATAAAAACCTAGAGCCAGATATCAGGGTAAAGGCTAAAAGATCAGAGAAGTAAACGAGCAACCACGGTTAACACTTACCTTTACAACTCATCAGATCAAAAAGGCTGAGCTCCTATCTCTGCCTTGCCTTATGACTTCCTATATCCTGTCTCTATAGACCTTCACAACTCTATGGTCATCCAGTCACTAGTTCTACCATGTGAACTTCAGACAATCTTATTTGTTATAGCACAAACAAAATATTATAATATTTTCCCTTTTGTCTAAAATTGAAAAGGTTATAACTAACAGAAAAACTACATATTAGTACAATAACTATATACAACAAATACAAGTAACAATTACATCAAGAATATTTAGTCCATTAACATTTAACAAATTCAGAAAAAATACTTTAATATCAATCCTATTTTGGGGAGTCTAAAAGGTTGTAATTACCTTCTATCCTAATAATCACCCAATATTATTTTTTGATGTCTCTCAACCTTATATATTTTACACTTCTTTAGTGAGTTTCTTTGTGGAATCTGGTAACAAGGAAAACTATAATCATAACTATAAAGTATTCAAATCCAGCAAAGACCCAAGAATGAAATGATATTACCTGAGTAGACAGAAAGTGCAAGCAAGTTATTTCCAGAAAATTGTGAGAAATGACACAAATAGCTGGTTCCTCTGTAACATTGGGGCATCCATCTTCAGCCTTCAGGCCTAGAATATCTGACAGACTTTTCTGTGAAGCAATATTTTCTGAAGGGTCTTCCTACCTTGTTTTCGCAAAGTTCAGCAGTCATTTTCTTTTGTGTCCTGCTTATCTAATTTGGACATCATACTGTCAGCAGTTGAGGCAAGGACACTTTCCTGCCCAGTGGCTAACTTTTGCCACAAAGAAACTAAAATCCATACGGAATTTCTTCAATGCCCATCATCTCCTCTGAAGTAGATTGATGTTACCTGGAACAGACATGTTTCATCATAAAAATAAAATATATGTTATTAAAACATCTTAAATGTTTTAATTAAATTAAATTTTGCATTTAAATTAAATTAAATTATGCGTTTGAAGACTAAAAAATATAAATCTGCTTGATCTTGAAAACATACCTAAGATGACTACAACTTTTATTGTAATAGGGGACTAACTACTTACTCAATTTTTTATTACCCTAAATTGTTTGTAATAATAGTTTTCAAGAACTAGAAATTCACATTACAATGTTAAATGAGTTTTATAGGCACAATAGCTTGAATAAGAGATACATTTATGTGCAGTATGTGCTTAAAAAATCACCTTAAATTTATATCAATACACAATAATTCATATCAATGTAAAATATTTAAAGTTAGTAATTTTTGGTTTAAAAGTAAATTTTATCATCTACTTTTTATCCTATCATATCTATATCTCCATCTCTCTTTTTTTTTCAGAGTAGGTTCAATAATCTACCCTGATAAAAAAAACTATCATTTTTATATCCTTCTTTTTCTTTTCAGGACGAGATCCCTGACTCTAATTTCTTTTGTTCAGCTTTTTTTTTTCCTGACCATTATCTATAACAAATTGTAACTAGTCCCCTAAACAACAACAAATATCTATAGTTCATTTTTGGGAATATGAACATAGTTCTCTAAACTACTTCCTGTTAATTGGAGGTGCTTATAATCTTTGGGGAGCCCTGAGAAAATTTACAATTATGGTCAATTCCTGACCTCTATAAGGCTGGATTATCTCAAACAACAGCCTGGAAGATGTTCTGAATGTTGGATCACCTGGAACATTGTTTTCATTGGTGTCTAGTCCTTTTGTTCTGAAAATATAAAAACTTTTAAAAGTAGCATACATATCTATATCAATATAAATATAAACTCTGTATTGTATTCAAGCCAGCCAAAAATAATTTTCTTGTTTATTTTATGTTTGAACAGGTATAGCATATATTACATGTCATGTAGTTATTTCAGGGTTTTTTTTCTCATGTCTATATTCAAGATTTTCAAGGGGTCTTCCTTTATCAAAACTGAATTTCCTTAAACTGTAATAATTCCATAGCCTCTCATTTCCTGTGGAAGCAAAAACATAACCTCTCACACAAGGCGACAAACCTTTTGACTTATATTTTGAAGTCAAAACATTTTCAAAATATACATGTTGGATTGATCTAGCAGCATTTATAATCAAATGTCTCTTAACAGCTGTCGTTCCTTCCTTATACTTTGTCCATAGTCGGTGGTGCTATTGGAAAGGGTATAGAAAAGTTAAGATATGAAACCTTTCCAGAGAAATCACACCACTGGAGACAGGCTTTGAAAGTGTATACCCGGGGGCTGGAGAGATGGCTCAGAGGTTAAGAGCACTGATTGCTCTTCCAGAGGACCTGAGTTCAATTCCCAGCAACCATATTGTGGCTCATAACCATCTGTGATGACATCTGGTGCCCTCTTCTGTATACTGTATACATAATAAATAAATCTTTAAAAAGAGAAAGTGCATACCCTTGCTCCACATCTCGTTTGCTCCCTCTCATTCTTGTTGTTGTAGAGATGTGATTTTCAGCTTCCTTTTTTTGCTACTTGCTGCCATACCACCTTGTATGACAAACTTTATTCCCTGGTATATAAACCAAAATAAATACTTTTGTCTATAAGGTTTTTTTTTTCCACAGCAAAAATAAATATATAAAACAAATATACCCCGAAACAAAAAGTAGATAAAGATATAAACAAAAAATACAGTGCTGTGGGATAATTCTATTGGACATTGTAAAGATTTGTTACTGATATTGGTTTAATAAATTGATGATTGGCTCATAGAGGCAGGAAGTAGATGTGGGGCAACCAGACTAGGAGAATTCTGGGAAAAAGGAAAGGCAGAGATGCAGTTGCCAGCCAGATGCAAAGAAAGCAAGATGAGAATGCTGGACTGAGAAAAGGCATCAAGCCACATGGTTAAACACAGATAAGGATTATGGATTAATTTAAGTGTAAGAGCTAGTTGGTAATATACTTGAGCTACTGGCCCAGAATTTACCATAATATTAAGCCTTGGAGTCAATTATTTGGGAAGAAGCTTCTGAGCATTTGAGAGTTATTAGTAGGACAGAAACCACAAACTAAAGTATAGCTCAATATTCTTGGTGAACATAGATACTAAATTTCTCAATAAAATGCTAGAAAACCAAATTTAAGATTCTATCAAAAAGATTATTCATCATAGCAAGCTATTTTCATTTTATCATATCCAAGTTGGTTCAGATTCCAGAGCTGCAGAGATGCTTTAGTATGCAGACAGCAAAGAATGTTATCTGTCATATATATATTTTATGAGATGGAAACCCACACAGTCATTTCATCAGACATAGAAAAGGTCTTTTATCAAAAACCCAACATCCTCTTCTGTTAAAGGTCCTAGGCAGGGTATAAAGGGTGGAAGTCTTCCCCCACTGAACTAAAGACTGTAAGTGAGAAACCTATTGTTAACATAATGCTAAATGTGGAGACATTCAAAGCATTCCTACCAAGATCAAGAAGTCAAAGCTGAGGCTGGAGAAATGGCTCTGGGGTTAAGAGCACTGGCTGCTCTTCCAGAGGACCCTGATTCAATTCCTAGCACCCACATGGCAGCTCACAACTGTCTGTACTTCCTGTTCTAAGAGAGCTGACACACACAAAATAATAGCTAAATAAATTACTTTTTTAAAAAAAGTCAAAGGTGTCCACTGTCTCTTCCCCTATTAGTTACAGTACTTGAAGTCTTAGCTAAGATAACATGGCAAGAGAATGAAACAAAAGAGAAACAAACAGAAGACAAAGAAAGAAAAGTATTTCTTTAGCAGATGAGTCTACACATGAGAAACCCTAAAGAAAGCACTTATACATGATGAATGAAATCCTTTCAACAAAGTAGCAGAATACAAAATTAACACACAAAATCAATAGCCTTCCTATCTCCAATGACAAGCATATCAAAAAAAAATCAGAGAAATGTCTTTTTCATAGCATCCCCAGACTAAGAAAACCCTTGGAAATAAACCTAACCAAAGAAACTTTAGATCTTCTACAATGAAAACTTTAACACACACAGAGGAAGAAAAAAAGAAAAGGAGAGAGAGAGAGAGAGAGAGAGAGAGAGAGAGAGAGAGAGAGAGAGAAGATATCAAGGAAGACACCAAGAGATAAAAAGGCCTTCTATACCCATGGGTTAAAAGAATTAATCTTGTGAAAATGACTATCTTACAAAAAACCAATCTGCAGATGCAATGCAATGCAATGCCAGTAAAAACAATAACTGATCAGGGCCTTTCTTCACAGGCAGAAAAATCAGTTTCAAAATTTAGATAGAGACATAAGAGACTAAGGCTAGCCCAAGGAATCCTAAGCAAAAAGAAGATGGTAGGACACAACAGCATATCCTATTTCAAGCTATAATAAAACTATAAAAGTAATAACAGTGACTCTGTCATGAATATAGGCATACAGATAGAGAGAAGGCAATCGAAGACCCAGATTAAATGCACATTAGATACCTCATCCTTATTTTATTTTAATGTTTATTCTTCTCTCATACCTTATTTTTCCCTTCCTCCACCTCTCTCAACCTGCCTCCAACATCTCTCTTCTCCTCTGGATCCACTGCTTCCACTTCCCTCCAGAAAAGAGCCTCCCAGGGATATCCACCAAACATGGCCTAATAAGATACAAAAAGACTGGGCACAACCCTCATATCACAACCTTATAGGAGGGAGTCCCAAAAGCCGGCAAAAGAGTCAGGGACGCCCCCATTCCCATGTGTGGAGTCTCCCAAGAACATCAAGCTGCATAACCATGAGGTATATTTTGAGGATCTATCTTAGACCCATACAGGGTCCAGATTTGTTGTTTCAGTCTTTGTGCACCCCTGCAGGCCCTGCTTAGTTGATTCTGTGGGCTGTAATTTCCTGGTGTTCTCAACGCCCCCCCCCCACTTCTCTCCTTCGCCTTCTGTGGGTTTCCTTTGGCTCTTTTCCTTGGATCGGTTGCTGGTTGACAACTCTGATGATAGCTGGGCTGGGCACCAATGAGTATAGAATATTTTATTACCTGGTCTTTAAAGAGAAGTCCACAAAAGGCATTCTAGAACAGATAGAATCTTCAACAAATGGTTTTGGGAACAGAATTTCAACATGCAGAAAAATAAAACTAGATCCTTACCTCTCAACCTGCACAAAGTTCAATTCTAAGAGAAGCAAGGTCCTCAGTGTAAGATACACTACAAAGTTGAGAGTATATTTTAATCTATAGGCACAGGTAAGGACCTTCTAAGACTCCAGTAGCACAGGAAATAAGAGCAGCAGTCAACAGACAGGAGCTTATAAAATCACAAAATGTTTTGGCAAAGTAGTCATTGGAATGAAGAAGCAGCCCACAAAATGGGAGTAAATCTTTGTTAACTATACATAGAAAATAATATTTGCACAAGACATGCACTTTTTAAAGATTTATTTATTTATTATGTATACAGTATACAGAAGAGGGCACCAGATGTCATTTTAGATGATTGTGAGCCACCATGTGGTTGCTGGGAATTGAACTCAGGACCTCTAGAAGGACAGTCAGTACTCTGAGCCATCTCTCCAGCCCCCAAGACATGCATTGTTAAATGAAAATCTCAATGCCAAGCATGGAATGCTTCAAAAGGCTCCAGAGTTACCCAACACAACACAGACTATTGACATTGTACTCAGTTTTCCATTGTAATTATCCAGTAAGGACCAATTACTGAAGACACCACACACTTTGGTTGCAGGACAAAGAGAAATCAATCTTGAACTGAACAGGAAGTTCTCTCTCTGTTGTCTAGATTTCCTAGTGCCAGAAAGTGTTATGCAGACTTCTAGTATAGAAAAAAAAAATCAGTGGTATTATCTTGCACTAGACCCTGCATGCTATAATACAGACCTTTCACGCAAGATGGCTCACTGATGTAGTAGGTAGTAGCAAGACTGATTACAGAGGTAACCTGCTGTTCCCTTGATTAGATTTGAAGCTTGCACCACAGGAGGATATTAATACCTGAAATTGTACACATGTTCAAAACCATTGGCTAAGGAAACCTTAGGGGAACTATTAATATTCATATCAGTTACTTTTCTGTTGCTGTAATCAAACACTGACTGAAAGAAACTTAAAGAATAAAAATTCTCTGCGTTTATGGTTCCAAGAAGATAAGAGTTCATGTTTGTGGGTATCATAGTTAAAGCTTCTATTGCTGTATAGAGCACCATGACCATCACAATTCTTATACAGGAAAACATTTAATTGGGGCTGGCTTACAGTTTCAGAGGTTTAATCTATTGTCATCATAGAGAAAAACATGGCAGCATTGCAGGCAGACATTGTGCTGAAAAAGGAGCTTAGGAGTTTTATATCTTGATCTGCTGGTAGCAGCAGGAGGTTGTGTGCCACACTGGGCATAGCTTGAGCATATATGATCACAAAGCCCAACTTTACAGTGACAAACTTCCTCCAACAAGACCATACTTCCTAATACTGCCACCCTCTATGGGTCAAGTTCTCAAACACATGAATCTATAGCCACCATTACTTTCCAAAGAAAATGTGGTACATTTACCCAATGAAGTACTTTCTTTAGCTGTTTAAAAAAATATATCATGAAATTTGAAAGCAAATGGATGGAACTAGAATTATCCTGAGTGAGGTAACCCAGACCAGGAAAGGCAAACATGATATATAATCACTTATAAGTAGATATTAATTGTAATAAGTAAAGGATAATCATGCTATAACCCAATGAGGCTTAACCAACAAGGAGAGGTCAAGGGCGTCCAGGCATATCCCTGGAAGGGGAAATAGAATAGACTTTGTGGGTGGTCTGGTGGTAGGGCGGATGAGTACAGAGGGGATCAGGGAAGGGAGAGAGTGACTGAGTTGAAGAGTGCAGGAAGAGACTACTGGAATTAGCACACATCTGAGGGTCAATGTGGAAAATTAGGGCAGTGGAAACTCACTGGAATCTACAAGTGTTATTCTAATGAGGACCCATTGTAACAGGGGATATGAAGCCTGGACTAGCCATCTTCTATAATTAGACAAGGCTTTCAGTGGTGGGCCTGGGATACCAACCAGGCCACAAAGCTTTTGACCTATAATTTGTCTTTTCTGAAAGATGTGCTGGGGTAGTATTGATGGCACAGAACCTGTGGGAGTGCCAACCAATGACTGGTTTAACCTGAAGTCCACACCATAAGCAGCAGTTCATGCCTGACACTGCCTAGATAGTCAGGAATCAGAGGCTGCATATCCCAGAGACCTAGGATAGAACCAAACACAATTGGCCAAATAGAAAAATAAATAAAATCAATTAAATAATTTCTAATGATATTCTGCTGTACTCATAGATCAGTTCTTGGCCCTATTGTAATAAGAAAAGCTTCATCACGAACTGATGAGAGCAGATGTGGAGACCCATAGCCAAGTTGGCGGAGTTCAGGGAACCCCTTGAAATAGAAGAAGGAAGGACTTTAGGAGCCAGAGAGGTCAACAAGGCCAGAGGAACAGGGATCACAGAACCAACTAAGCAAGGCTCTTAGGAGCTCACAGAGATGGAATTGGCAATCACAGAGCCTTCATGGGACTCCTAACAGTGTCAATGACGAGTGACTCTTTTTTCTTCTTTTCATGGGACCCTTTTATGGGGTTTCCATGTCTAGCCTAGATATGAGAGTTTGTGCCTAGTGTTATTGTAACTTGCTATGTCATATTTAGTTGATAGCCCTGTGAGGCCGGCAGGGAAACAGTAGAGAAGTGAGTTTGGGGGAGAATGGAGGTGTTGAGGGGCCAGGAGGGGTGAGGGGAAACTGCAATTGGGATGTATTGGATGAAAGAACAAGCTAAAAAAAAAGAAAAGAAAAATGAGTCAGGATAGAAATGAAAGACTTTCTAGAACTGAATGAAAATGACTACATAGCAAACCCAAATTAATGGAACACAATAAAGGTGGTTCTAAGAGCCAAGTTCATAGCATTAAATGACTACACAAAAAACGTTGAGGAGCTCTCATTCCAGCCACTTATAAGAGCACATCTGAAAGTTCTAGAGTAAAAGAAAAAGAAATCATACTTCAAAAGAATAGATGGCAAGAAGTAATCACATTCGGAGTTGAAATTAATAAAATTACAACAACAAAAACAATGTAAAGAATCAAGAAAACAAAGAGCTGCTTATTTGAGAAAAACCAGTAAGATTGACAATTCCTTATCCAAATTAACTAAAAGGTAGAGAGAAAAAAATACAAATTAAAAGCTTAGAAAGGGGAAGGCCATTTAACAACAGACTACAAGGAAATCATACAAACATTAAATAGCAATACCGTATCAAATGGGGAAATATAAAAAGGGACAATTTTCTTAATATTTACCATTTACCAAAGTAAAATAAAGACCAGATAAGAAATTTAAACGCACCTATAAACTCTGGTGAGATAGAATCCATTATTAAAATGTTTCCAACCAAAAAGAGCCCAGGGTTAGATGCTTTTAGAGAAAAATTCTACCAGACTTTCAAAAAATAATTATTGCCAATACTGCTCAAATTATTCTCAAACTAGAAACAGAGAAACATTACTCAATTCATTTTATGGAGTCACAGTTATCCTGCTACCTAAACTACATAAAGGCACAACAGAGAAGAGAATTACAGACCAAATTTCTTTATGAACATGGATGAAAAAGATTTCAATAAAATATTTGCCAAAATAAATCCAAGAACAAATCAAAAAAGATCACCCACTATGATCAAGTAGACTTCATCCCAGGAATTCAGGGATGGTCTAACATATGTAAACCCATAAATGCAATCTGCCATGCAAAGAGACTGAAAAACACCAACACATGATCATTTCATTATATGCAGAAAAGGTCTTTGACAATATCTAATACTTCTTCATAATAAGATCTAGAGAGAGCTTGGGAATTGAATGATCTATCTCAACACAACAAAAGCAGTTTATGGCAAGCCCATATTCCACATTAGTCTAAATGGAGCTAACAGCATTCCCACTAAAATCAGTACAAGTCAAGATCATCCACTGTCTCCATACTTATTCATGATAGTACTAGAGGTCTTAGCTGGAGCAGTAAGACAACTTATGGAAATCAAGGGGATACAAATTAGAAAGAAATAAATCCAAGTATCTTTCTTTGCAGATGATATGATTGTATACAGAAAGGACCCTAAAAATTTCACTAGTTAACTCCTAAAGCTGTTAAACATTTCATCCTAACCCCAATCCTTAGTAAAATAAAAAGAAATTTAAAAATAGCAGGATACAAAATTAATTCACAGAAATCATTAGCCCTTCCATAAACAGATGACAAATATAATGAAAAGAAATCAATGAGCAACCCTTTCACAATGACCACAATAAATAAATAAATAAATAAATAAATAAATAAATAAAATCTTGGGTTGTCTCAAAGAAAGCAAGTGAAAAACTTGTATGACAAAAGATTTAAGACACTGAAAAATCGTCCATGAAGGAATGATATTAATACAATAATAATTAATTATTGTTAATAATTCATTCATTAATATAGTAATAATGGACATCTTACTCCAAACAATCTACAAAGTCATTGCAACACCCATCAAAATTTCAACACAATTCTTCACAGAATTTGAAAGGGCAGTTTTTGGCTTGATATTGGAAACACAATAATCCCAGGGTAGCTAAAACAATTTTGAATAATAAAGGATCTGCTGGAGGTATCACCATCCCCAATTTCAAATTGTACTACAAAGCTATAACAAAAAAATCCAGCATGGTATTGATACAATAAAGAATTGAATAAAATTGAATTGAAGACCCATACATAAATCTACATACCCATGCCACTTGATATCTTTATAAAGAAGCCGGAAATACTCAAAAAAAAAAAAAAAAAGAATGCATCCTCAACAAATGGTGCTGGTCAAACTGGATAGGTGCATGTAGAAGAGAGCAAATAGATCCAAACTCATCAACCTGCACAAAACTCAACTAACCTCACCAGAAGAACAGATATATTGATTGTGATAGAAGAGAAAGTGGGACATAGTCTTAAATTTATTGACACAGGAAATGACTTTCACAGAAAGCAAAATGACTTTTTGAATAGAATATCATTACCACAGTCACTAATATTAACAATTAATAGATGGGACCTCATGAAAATGAAAATTTTCTTTATGGCAAAGGACACAATCATTCAGACAAAGTGACAGTCTATAGAATGGGAAAAGTTTTTTCTTTAACCAACTACACATGTGATAGAGGGTTAATATCTAATTTGTACAAAGAACTAAAAAATTTGGACATTAGCAAACAAACAATACAAGTACAAAATAGGATAGAGATCTAAACAGAGAATTCTCAAAACAGAAAACACAAATGGCTGGAAAAAAACCCACTTAAATAAAATGTTCAACATCCTTAGTTAGGGGGGAAATGCAAGTCAAAGTCACTTTGAGATTTTATCCTACAACTGTCAGAATGACTAATATCAATTAAACAAGTGACAGCTGATGCTGGGAGGGATCTGGAATAAAGGAAACATTAATCCAGCCCTGGGGGGTGGGGCTGCAAACTTGTACAACCACTATGGAAATCACTGTGGCAGTTTCTCTGAAAGCTGGGACTAGATCTGCCTTAAGATCCAACTTGGTCCTATACCCAAAGGAGGCTCCATCCTACCACAAGGACATTTGTTTAATCAGATTTATTACAGCTTTATTCATAATAGCCAGAAACTGAAAACAACGTAGATGTCCTTCAACCAAAAAAAAAGGATAAAGAAAAGGTGATACATTTACACAATGGAATATTATGTAGCTATTAAAAGTAAAATCATAAAATTTGCAGACAAATAGATGGAAAAAAACCATATTGAGTGATGTGACTCCAACACAGAAAGACAGCATTGTATGCATTAACTTATATGTGGATCTGAGCAGATAAGTCTTTGGTAAAAACGTTAAAACTCTTAGCTTATAAAATCCTTAGCATATAACCATAGAAGTTACATATAGAATAAAGGAATAGTGAGGAGAGATACATTTCCCGATGAAAGAGAAATATAATAGTTATGGATGGACAAGGGAAAGGAGGACACAGGAGAAACAAATGAAAGGAAGAAGTAAGGGAGAGATGGCTAAAACTAAGGGCCTTTTGAAGGATAACAATTGCAGCACAAACTTCCTAAAATATATACACGGATGATGGTGATCTAAATGAGATTGTCAAATAATGGGGGGAGGGAGGGCTCTAATGGGATGTTTTTTCACCAAATGAAGATTTCAATACCAGGTATGGGTTATATCTAGTCAAGTTATTGGCTAACAGGACCCGTAAGAACCCCCAAACAACCCAGGCTATTGGCTGCTCTCCCAAACTGATGGTAAGTTCCTGTGGCTGAAGAGACAGTGCTTACACAAACCACTGTACAGAGAAGTTGAGCTGGGGCCTAACTAGAGACTTCACCTTAGTGTTTATGGTACCAGAAGTTTTACTCTAGGTACTAGTAAAGGAAAAAAGTCAACACTAACTTAGCTATAAATTCTTTCATCTATAATCATGACATGTTTACAAGATGTGCTAGTGCAATAGTGTCACAAAGCTTGGGAAGTAGCCAACCAAGCTAGGATTTGATTTAAAGACTACTCTATGAGATGGAGCTGATCCCTAACACTTCTTGGGTAGCCAAGATCCTGAGACCAGATAGGCTGCAAACCTATCGGAAAATCAAATACTCTTGGTTTAAAAAACAAAAAAATACCTAATAGCATTTTGTTATTTTCATAAATTAGTGCCTTGCTGGGCCATTATCATACAAGCATCTTTGGAGAGTCTTTGTCTTATATTTTATCAGTGCTTTTTAAAAAACAACAACAACAACAAAACCTTGCAAGTCCTTTGGGAATGTAACATGGCTATTGGCTTTGTGCTTTTATTGAATTCCCTTGTACGCAAACAGGTATTTCTATATGTGTATCTCATACTTTTTCTTTAGCCCTTTTTCTTTTATCTGTTAATTTTATTCTACTCTGATTTGTTTATTTCTGTTTCATTTTTTTCTTCTTTTATTACTATTCTTTAGATGCCTGATTGTTTTCTAAAGAGTGGGTTTTTTTTTTTGATAGAAAGTGTTTTATTGCTAGTTTTTTACTTTTTTTCTTTTGCTCTTTAGTCTTTGATCTTTTAGGGGGCTCGTCATGCAGCTCCCAAATAAATTATACAAGGGCTTATTCTTATTTATAAATGCCTGGTCTTAGCTTGGCTTGCTTCTTGCCATCTTTTCTTTTTTTTAAAACTTTATTTATTTATTTATTTGCCTTGGTGTTTTGCCTGGAACTGGGAACTGGAACTACAGGCAGTTGTGAGCTGCCATGTGGGTGCTGGGAATCGAACCCGGGTCCTCCGGAAAAGCAGCCGGTGCTCTTAACCGCTGAGCCATCTCTCCAACCCTGCCATCTTTTCTTAAATTATCCCATCAATCTTATGCCTCTGGACTTTTACCATTCTCTTACTTTTTGTAAATCTTACTCTTACTCCCTGGCTGACTAGGCGCTGAAGTGGCTGCTGGCCCCTAGCATCCTTCTCTCCTTGTTGTCTTGTTCTTTCTTCTTTCTCTTCTCAAATTTCTCCTTCCATTTATTCTCTTTGCTTGCTACCCTACCTATCCTTTCTCCTGCCTTGTTACTGACCATTCAGCTGTTTATTAGACCATCGGGTATTTTAGACAGGCAAAGTAACATAACTTCACAGAGGTAAATAAATACAACATAAGCAAAAACAATACACCTTAAAATAATATTCTATAATAAGGTTTATCTGTAGATGGGAGGGGAAGTGGGTAGTATCTTAGAAGAGTTTTGGGAGGGGAAACCATAATTAGAATATATTGTTTAATTTTTTTAATTAAAACAAACAAAAAAAGAATGTGTTGTTTTCTGATTGGCTAACAATGTTTCTGTGAATGGCAACATATAAGCGAATACACAGGCAAAGCAAATTGGATTTGGGGGTTCATTAAGAAAAAAGTCAGGGGGGCTGGAGAGATGGCTCAGCGGTTAAGAGCACCCTCTGCTCTTCCAGAGGACCCGGGTTCGATTCCCAGCACCCACATGGCAGCTAACAACTGTCTGTAGTTTCAGTTGAAGGCAAATAAATAAATAAAGTTTAAAAAAAAAAAAAAAGAAAAGAAAAAAGTCAGGAATGAAGAGGGAAGAAGAAGTGACATGGAGACTTGGGAGGAGTGGGGTGTGAATATGATCAAAATACATTTTATGTATTTTAAAAATCAAAATACATTCTCAAAGGAACAAAAGCAACCTCCTCAACTATAAATCATGTTGTGCTACTCACAGCTGTTTTGAAAAGATAACATATTAGGATTCTCAGGGTTGGGAACCCAGGCTAATAGGAAGGTAGGTACGGTTATGTTTGGCAGCATGAGGGATCTGTGACTTGTTGCAGCTGGCCTATTGACTGTGCTAGTGGGTATGGAAACCTTCAATGTAGCAACATTATTTAGTACATATGCACATATGCAAATACATAAATGGGGAAATAAATAAAATTAATTTTTATCAATGTCAAAATCCTGAGGCTGATATTTTTACTACAATTTGCTAAATATTTTCTCCTGACAGAGGCTAATCAAAGTGTGTAGTAGCTCCATGTTGTTCATATCTGCATGGTATAGCTAGAGCAATACAGAGAATTTACTATAAGAAAAAGCTTAGTCTTGGGCCAAGTTAGGGGTCAATTTTGCTCAGAAAGGATTGATAGATAAAAGCCTGCAAAACCTAGTGCTGCCCTAATATGAATAGACTATAGATTTGAGTGTAAAATGTAACTGAGGAAAACATAGGAAAGAATCTATGATCTAGAGTAAAATGTGCTTAGACCGGACAACAAAGACATAAATTCTCAAAGGGAACATCTCGTGGATTGTAGTTACTTTAAATTTCAGATATTTGTTCTTCAGAGCCGCTTGTCACTAAAGCAAACAAAACAGAGACGAGGGGGTGAGTGTTTGTTAATCATACAGTTAATAAAACAGGAAAGCCTACTACTCACAGCTGCTACCAAATCGGTCAATTTCTTTTAAATATTTATTTTTATTTTATGTGAATTGGTGCCCTGCCTGCATGTATAACTGTGTAAGGGTGTCAGATCTTGGAATTATAGACAGTTGCTAGCTGCCCCATCAAAAATTTGATGGAAACTTCACCAAAGTTGGTATGTGCTTGGTACATGAGAACATAGAAGGTACTTGTGATGGCTAATCCTGGCTGCCAACTTGACTACTTCTGGAATCTGATAAAACCTAAGCATCTGGGAATGCCTGTGATGGATTTTCTTGACTGCACCATGTGAGGAGAGCATGTGCTTTAAGCCTAGGCTGTACCTTCTGATGGCAGCCCATGATGGCACTCCACATAACAGAACCAGAAAGAGTGAGGCTTTTGCACATGGCCTGCTTACTCTCAGTCTTGCTGTCAAGTTCATCTACCCATTGCTGGGGCATTCCTTCACTGGTGTGAGAACCTACTTCTTTTGGGATGACAACATAGATTGAAGACAGACAGCTCTCTAGGGCTTCCCTGGGACTCCAGACCTGATTAGGACAGCTGACATCTAGTTTCATGAACTAAAAAACCAACTGGATTCTTGGCCTTTCCAGTCAGGAAATAGCCATTGTTGGATTGCTTGGACCACAACCCACAGCTGGAACATATATAATGTGTATGAATACACAAACACAAATACACACACACCATTCTATCAGTTAGCCTTCTTTTGAGAACCCTAACTAATAGACTATTCAACAACGTATGTATGGAATGTAGAATATTGTCCACATGCAAATCTCTGAAGGCTGTGGATATGCTTTTTTACTGTCAAAAATGACACTTGTGACTGATATTACAGACTTTGACATGAGGAGAGGTGCTGGATTGTCAACTGGGGGTTCCAGTTTCACTAAATGAATCCTTAAAAGGTGACATGTGTGCCTGGCTGCAGTCTGAAATCTGTGACAATAGAATAGTCAGAGGAATCAACTTTATGGGTTTTGAAAGTGAGCCCAAGGCAGAGAGTACAGAGGCAATAAGTAGGTTTCTTTTAAATGGACCTGCTGACATCCTGTCAACACCAGGAAACCTGTACTAAACTTCTCACCTGACCTAGAACCTAGAAAGCTTGTGTGTTCTTATTTATCAAGATGATAATAAAAAACTAAAACAATTAGTCATCCAATGTGCAAGTAAGAGGTAGACATTGTGGTGCTTGCCTGTAGTCCCAACAATGGGTGGGAAGCTGAGGCAGGAGGATAGCTGACAGTTAAAATCAGCTTGGGATACACAGTGAGCACCAGGATAGCCAGGACTACATGATACCACCCTGTGTCAGAAAACTAATGAACAACAAAGGCATGAAATTATGACTTCATGCAGTCCTCCCTTTAGAACAGTGCAGACTTTACCCACAGAACCAAGTACCAGAGAAGACAGGAAGAAACCTGACCTTGAGCCAGAAAAGCTGTGACAAACATCTTTGTTGGTTTTGAAGGAACCAAACAGTTAACAAACATTTAACAATTACAAAGTTCTTGCCAGGGTTCATCTCACTGAGCTGAAATGGTTATACAGAGACCAGTAAAGACGGTTACCAGCAGCTCTCTTTGTCTCCATAAAAACTGGCACCTATCCACATGCCTTTCTTTGTGTGAATAAACAGTGATGTGTTCATACTGTGGAATGCTTCTCAGATGGAAGCAAATTTCAGACACATGTGTCATCTTAGGAGGATCTCAAGACTTTCAAGGAGAATGAAAGTTCATGTCAAAGAGGCTGGATGCTGTTTAATTTCAGATTGAGCATTTCAAAATGGCAAGCTTTGAACAGAGAACGACTCAGTGGCTGGGGAGGTAGTCTGTGGTATTGTAAATGACTAGCAAGGGGCAAATGAACGCTTCATTTGTGGGGCAAGATAGTCCTGTATCCCTGTCACAGTAAAGATAAATCGAATCTAAATTGAACCATGAGACATTTTATAATGTCCTTCCATAGAGGTAGCCCAGGATTATTCAAAATAGCTAAGAAGTAGTAACAGCACAGCCACCTAGTGATGTAGGGCAGGATGTGGAAGCTACAACAAAATAAAATGTTTCTTGGCAATGAAAGAAATAAAGTATCAATGTGTGCTTTGCCATGGATAAAAGGATAGGAAAATTCATAGAGGCAAAAATGAAATTGTGTTTGCAGAGGATTGGTGGAGCACAAAATAGAGTTGTCACAGGTGAGTAGGACTTTCCTCTGGGGAGGTGTGAAGATAACTTTAAGTTCTGTTAACAAACCACTCAGTGAATGCACTAAAAATCATTGAATTGTACTCTTGAATGCATTGATTTTATAGAGTATGAACTGTGTAGCATAGGTATATGTTACATAAATTGTATATCAATAAGGCTGTTTTAAAACCCAAAGGGGGGCTGGAGAGATGGCTCAGCGGTTAAAAGCACTCTCTGCTCTTCCAGAGGACCCGGGTTCGATTCCCAGCACCCACATGGCAGCTAACAACTGTCTGTAGTTCCAGTTCCAGGCAAAACACGAAGGCAAATAAATAAATAATAAATAAATAAAGTTTTTTTTTAAAAAAAAAAAAAACCCAAAGGGTACACATAAACAGTGAAATATCTGAGATTCTGCACCTGGGTTTATAGTGTTGGATCACCACGGTTTTTGTAGACAGTACATAAGAATTCTCAAAGGTGGTATTTTGTGACTTCTTAAGAATCTAACCTACTACCAAAAATGTTAATTTAGGAAAAGGACATTGTTTTATGTGCATGGATAAAAGATAGCTAAAGTAAATTTCTGTTTGTCTAAATAAAGATGCAATGCAGTTAAAATCATATCAAGTAGGGGCAGCACTGGGCAAGACAGAAAGAAGAGCCATCATGCACTTCTTGCAGTGAGAATAAACAAGTAGGTCAAGATTTCATGCTTCCTCTATGTGTGTCAAGAAGCACACATGACACCCATCTGTGGGCAGCAGTAACTCAGAGGCCCCTATTGTAAAGAATGGGGGCCTTAGAGTAATGGTCACTGTCAGGACAAGTAAGACACACCATTCCCGGTGAGTAGCACTTGGGAAACCCAGCCAGGAGCCTATTCTGCCCCTTTCCCAAAGCCAGTCTCCTCTCAGTATCCCTCCACCCACAGAAGGCTAGGGGAAATAGATGGGGCTTTTGTAGGTTGACAACAGATCATCACAGATAAAAATGTACACACCTACCTATCAGATGGAAGCTCCCAGTTTCTTGATAAAGAATACTGATTATGGGTAAAGAAACACACTAAGAAGTGGCTGATCAACTGGTAGAGATAGGTTTTGGAAATCCCTACATCACCAAGGTGAACCTCCACCAAACAGCAAAGAGTTGATAAAGGGCATGGAGATGCATGCCAGAGACGGTTTCAGGGAACAATGCCTGCTTTATTGCACATGAGCAACTACTTTTTATAGTGGAAACCTGATGACTGTGGCTGGTTAGCATGTTACCTCAGATTGGACAGTGAGTACTCACACCACCAGGGTCTTTATGCAAACAAGCACATTAAAAGAGCTGAGCAGCATCCAGACTTACCTACAGGCCAATTACTGGCTACTCAAACTACTTCAGAATTCAGTGTTCTGACTATAGGAGCATACTGTGCCATGCCTCTTATTTAGGAGCACAGTGTGCCAAAGAAAGCTGGCTGCCAAGTCATGCCTGCATTTTCTCCAACACACTACTCACTAAAGGTGCTTGTCAAGTTCCTCTTAAATCTCCCAGGAACCCTTTAACATCCACTGTGCTAAAATGTGCAAGGTTTCTACCATCATAGACATTACAATTTACAGAAGGAACCAATGCAAAAATAAAATACAAGGCAATAGGTGTTTGGGACAAAAAATAGCATAAAAGGGGTGGGAGATGGCAATGTACACAAGAGTGTTGTTTGTGTCTTTGTGCAGATGATCAAGGATTCCCTTTCTGATAGGCAGACCTTTCTGAGTAGAGATCTGAAGAAGGAAAGAAAGCAAGTTTCATGATATTCAGGAAATAACAGGGTAAGGAAATTAAAAAATTGGTATGTTTTCCTTTTCTTTTTGTTTTTTTTTTCAGGGTGGGGGGATGATGAGACAGAATTTTACTGTGTAGCTGTGACTGTCCTGTAACTCACTTTGTAGACTAGGCTGACCTCAAACTCACAAGAGATCTGCCTGCCTCTGCCTTCCTAGCTCTGGAAATAAAGGTGTGCACCACCACCACCTAGCTAGGAATAGTTTGTTTAGAGGCTTGAAAGAGAAACCAAAATATTGGGAGCAAAACAGGCAGGAAAAGGTGTCAAGAATCCAATGGAGGCTTGTCATCTAGAGCAGTGGAGAGTAAGAGAACTGTTTTAGGTGTTCTGTTCTGTTTCAAGACGGGATCTCACTCTGTCCTCAGGATAATCTTGAACTTACAGCAAACCTCCTGCCTCAGTTTCATGGGGACTGGGATTGCAGGTACGTATGGGCTACTCAAACCTGGAAGAGAACTGGTGGTTTTATTGTGTTTCATTGATAAAGTGTGTTCTGAGAGATGCAAGTTTGCACTTTGCAAAATCAGACAGCAGTCACATGAGCTAAAAGCTCCATCCTTGTAACCACAAATCACCCTCAAAGGCCACAGCATGCCAATTTAACAAAACAATAATACTAGCTTCTCCCCCAATGTCTATGGCCTCCCATACCAGTCTTTTGACCAGCTTTACAGTACCAAACATGCACTCCTTCCTACTAAGTGGGCCTCAGATCTAATCAGAAGGCAGTTGGTTACTATACTAATTGTTCTTCTATCACTGTATTAAATTATCGTGACTAAAGACAACCCAAGGAAGAGTTTGCCTTGGCTTATCATTCAGGAGGGCTGGATGTCTGTAATGGTGGTACAGCCATGGTAGTAAGTGTATGAAACTGAGAAATCACATCTCAACCACACTAGGAAGTAGAAAGTAAACCAGAAGTGAGACAGTGCAACTATCAAAGCCTTTTCATGATGCATTTCCTGAAGTTTCCATATACCTCCTCAAACAGCATCATCCACAAAGGAACAAATATATGAAATTATAAATGGACATTTCTCATTTTAACAACCAGTTATCTTTGAAACAGTCATGCCACTATTGCACCAGTGAGTGTAGGAGAACTTTTTTTTCCCAGCTCCTTGTCTAAAGTTCCAAAGGAGACTTAATTAATTACAAATGGTCGGCTAATAGCTTAGGCTTGTTATTAGCTAACTCTTACATTTTATATTAACCCACATTTCTTCTCTATGCTTTGCTGTACAGCTTGGAACCTTTTTTCAATGTGTCATGCCCATCTTGCTTCTCTCTGCATCTTATTGCAACTCCTCAGCCTGCCTTTCCTCCTCTGAGCATTCTCAGTTTGGATCTCCTGCCTAACCTTATCCTGCTTGGCTATTGACCAGTCAGGTTTATTAAATCAATTCATGACAAATCTTCACAGTGTACAAAATGATTATTTTACAGAAAGTGGGCATATCTTTTCCAGAAGATCAGTAGTGTAGAACATAGGATCTACAGCTGTTTACTCTTATTGATGATAACCCCTCACCCACCTCTAGCCTGTGTAGTTAGGAGGAAACTGCCAACTCAGTTCCAACTTCTAATCTCTCTATGTTTTGCAACCAAAGCATGTGATGTCTTTAGTATGGAGGTCAAACTACCTAGGTCTAATCAGAAACCAGTAGCCTGCATTGTTTTAGGAACCTTGAGAGACTCTCTGATAACAATGGTAAAAGGCAGCTCATCTTTAGTGCTGATGTTCTCATTTAATAAGCTACAGCTTCTAGGAAGAGATTATTATTATTCTTCCATGCATAGTACTTCCATGAAAACTCTTATAACAAGCATTTTCAAATTATCTTACAAACATGGCAGTTTGGCTTACAGCTTTCTCAGACATCCTGGTTGTCGGTTGACCCCTTCCCAAAACTGTTCCTATCTCTATCTCACCACCCCCACTAAAATTTTCTACCCACCAGCATTGCCACTTCAGCTTTCATATCACATATGTTCTGTTAACTACCCTGTACCCCCAACACAAACCTCCTTCTCCTTCCCTGTATGGCTCTTTTCTGATTTTCTGTCCTCTATACACACTCACATCTATTCACATAAATGCACATATATAAAAATCAGAAGCTAGGATCCACATATGAGAAAACTGCCTTATAACTTCCACATGTTCACACTGGCATGCAAGCACCCATAGTCACATATATCATACATAATAATAATAATAGTAATAATAAATTTAATTTAAAAAATTAAAAGGTTTAGTATAGTGGGATTATGATATGTTGTAAATATTTGTCCCACCCACAAGTTTAATAAAAATACTGACTGGCTGAAGGCAGACAGGAAGTATGGATGGAGCTACTAGGCTGGCAAAATCTCAGAGCAGAGCAGACACACAACACAGACATCACAGAGACAGGAGAAGAAGATGGCAGCAGACACAGAGGAAAGAAGCTGAAATGCTGCTCTGAGAAAAGGTACCCAGCCCCATGGCTGAACAAGATGGGTTGCGATCAGATAAAGGAGTTACCAAGTTATATTTCTGGGTCAATCAGCGTAAAACTAATGAAAAATTAATGAAAGAGTCTGTGTTTTTCAGTGTCTGTTGGACTGCAGACTGCTGATCAAACCTCTGGTCTAGAAAGTCTGAGCCAGAAACCTCACACAACAGTTTAGGTGGAAGAAAAAAAGAGTGAAGCTTTTTTTCTTTGATTCAACCATTTCATAACTATTGCAAAATAACCTAAAAAATCATATAATGACCTTATTTTTCATGTGTCATCAAATTTCATGAAAGCCTAAAATAAGTGAGGGAGATCAGTAAATAAGTTTTATTATTAATAATTTTATGTTTAAAATTTGGATATCTTGGTCTAGAGAGATGGCTGAGTGATTAAGAGAGCATGGCTTCTGCTCCCAGCACTCATATCAGACACCTTATAGCTCACTGTAACTCCAGCTCCAGGGGATCTGATGGCCATTTTCTGAACTCCCAAAGGTACCTGAATTCATGTACACAAACCTGTATACAGACACTTACTTTAAAAATAATAAAATAAATCTTTTTAAAAACTAGACAATTTTTTCTATTCTAATAATCAGTGTATTTGGTCCAGTAGAATGATACCTTACTTTATTAGTAGTCTTTTAGGTTAAATTTAAATGCATTATCATATTTTATTGAGGTCAGTCATTTTAGGTTAATATGTTTGCTCTATAAACACCAAACAATCATTGAGAAAATTTAATAATCATCTCCTTAATAAATATAATTTATTTAACATATGAATTATCTAGTTACCCAAGAAAATATTGTTTGCTAAATGTAGAATTTAAAAAGAAGATAGTGGTTTCATAAACACAATTTAACACAAAAAAGTCTAGATAACTGCTTGTAAATTAGCTTAATAGTCATGAAAAGCTTACTCACAATTATTAGTTTTTACTCAATAGTAGAATTATAAGATTTGTTAGTTTTATCTTAAATATAAAAACTAAGTTTTATAACATATTAATAAGCTATTTTTAAAAAAATCAAAGGTATTTTCATATGTATTTGTAAGTACATATATAAATAATTATATAATACTTAAATTATAATAAGAAAATAAAATGTAGTATAAGTAAATCTTACACGTGGAATTGAGCATGGGGGCATAGTTAGTCCCATAAGGGTAACACTTGTACTTGGGGACTGGAGTTCAAGGCATCCTCAGCCTGGGCCACATGAGTCAGAGTCATAAAACAGAACAAAAACCTGTGATTTGTCCTAGTGTTTTGCCCTAGAAAAATTTATCAGACTTTATCAGTAGCCTTAAAATATTCTGCATTTTTTTTGTCATATGAGAGTTTATTTTAGAGAATTACTGAGAGGCAGGTACTGGAGAAGAGCAGGAGAGAAAGACAGAGAGGGAGAAAAGAAAGGGAAGAGAGAGAGAGCAATATTCTGCATTTTCAAAGTGTTCGGGTATTACCTGTACAAGCGGCAATGAAGAAAATCCTCACCGACTCCTGTACCCATTTAGCATTCCATCAGCAGGGCCAACAGCCTTCTAACTGTCTCCCTCTTCTCCAAACACAGTGTATCAAGAGGCACTTGATCTTGGTCCTCTTCTCAACAGCAAGCTCTAATCCCTGCCCTGCCATTTCTACCTGTTGTTGTATGTTTTTCCCGGCCTGTTTGGGTCCGGAGATTTATGACCTGGCGCACGTGTGGCGCCGGTTTGGAACCTGGTTCGCACGTCTGCGGCTTTTGTCCCCCAAAAGAAATGAATCACACGCTTATATACTTTACACTGCTTGGCCCATATCTTAAGCACATTACTAGCTAGCTCTTTCTTCTTAAATCAACCCATTTCCATGAATCTACCCACCACGTGGCTTGCAGCCCGTGGCTCACCTGAATTCCTACATGCTTCTTCTTCGGGGGACAGATGGCGACTCGTAAACTCCACC
>PVIH01006170.1:0-114369 GCA_004025045.1 Sigmodon hispidus | reverse complement strand
CACATGGTTTTGCCTAGGTAAGGCTTCATGAAGAGCATGCCTAATTGCATACAGGTTGGCACCCACTATCCTGTCCTCATAAAAATGGGTGTCGGACAAGTCTGTCCCTGTCTGGGTGGATGACACCTGGATTAGGGATAGCACAAGTCCTCTTGCACAATGGGGATTAGGCCTCTACTCTTGCCCGCTGCTTTTGCTTGATTTTTTAATTTTTTAATTATTAAATAAGGGGGAGATGTAGAGAGCTGCCTGCTGCTGCACTCTAAGGATGGTGCTGATTTCCGGCCTCTACCCCCCTCCCCCCCCTGGGTGAGTGCTCTCTTTTGATAAACAACTCCTTATTTGGCTTGAGCCTGGGGCGTGGTTTGCTGTTGCATATGTGGACCTATGAGCTGTGCCCACATGGCTTATTGGGATTGGATGCCCTGAGAGTTTCTAGTCAGTGGGCGGGGTTTCCCGGGAGAGAGGAAGGAGAAGCAGAGAGAAGAACAAAGGGAGAACAATTGTAAAGGTCCCGAATAAACTGCTGAAGGAAGATCCTAGGTGTTGCGCTTTCCTTGCTGGCAAGGGTGCGCGCGACACTAGACCCCTCACTTTAGGGAAAACAATTTGGCAGCACTTAGTATTAGCTGGGTGAACTCACAGTTCTCTTGTCTCAGCCTCTTAAGTACTGGGATTATAGGTCTATGCCAGCACACCGGCTTTGTACCCCCAAATCAGCCCAGTATACACAGCAAGACCTCTGCCTCAACAACAACAACAAAATTTTTAAAGAGGTAATAAACTACCCATATGGTAGATTTCGAACAGAAATGAAAGATACACAAAGTTCATATAGTCTATCAGGAGAGCCATTGTGAAGTGAACCTGTCAAGTTAGAGACCAAACTGGGTAACAGAGCAGTAGCCTTATTGTTTGATGTTGGTCATTGCTGCAGTAGAGAAGTCACCAAGAGGTTAAGCCTTCATTCTCCGAAGGTGCAGAGGGGTGCAGCCTTCTCAGAAAAGACTAACATCCAGCTAGCTCACTCCAGTTACTTTATCCAAATAATTACAAGGGCTGGGAGAGGGTCCAGCTACCAAAATCACCCTTCTCTGGCTGCCCACACAAATCTCAGTCCCTTTTGATTATGACAAGCCATAGTCAAATGCAGTAACTCAGGTCTGCAGGGATGTCTTAGGACCAAGGTCGGTGCAGCTGTGAACTTTTTTTGTTTTTGTTTTTCAAGGCCACACGAGAGTTTATTTAGGAGAATTGCCAGGCAGGTACAGGAGCAGAGAAGCAGGAACAGCTGTGAACTCTCATGCAGCACCAAGTGCAGAGTCTCCAGAGAGACATTTCTTCAAGGTTTAAACACTCTCGAAACAATTTCTTAGCCTCTCCTGATTAAGATAAACACAGCGAAGGTTTGCTGAAACATTTCTCTCAGAGCCAGACACAAAGACTTTATTTCACTTTAAGCCGAACATGGAGGCTTGGCCTTATGTTTCACTACGTAGAGTGATAACATTTGAGAAATGATTTGTCTCTCTTCCAGAAAAAGTCTTCAAGTTACCCTCTGACTGCAGCAGTGTTTGAGCCCTTCTTTGTGGTAAAACACCAAACTAAACTAACCTGTCTGAAATTATAGTTGTAGACAGTTCTGAGCTGCCAGGTGGATGCTGGGAATTGAACCCAGGTAGCCAGCACCCTTAACTGTTGAACCATCTCTCCAGCCTTATTTATTTATTTATTTATTTATTTATTTATTTATTTATAAGCATTGAACAGCTTGGGATCTGAAACTCCTTGGACTTACTCCTTGGATTCCACTCCTCCTAGAAGAACACCTGACTCAGTATTGATGTTGCAGGGAGAAAACTGGATTTACTAGCATTGGAGGCTGAACCAAGCAATATTGGGACAGTGGGACGTTGTGACCACCAGCCCATGGGGGTGGAATGGGGAGATGTAGAGAAGTGAGAATGACCTGATGTGGTATGAGGGGGAAAGGCCCTTGAATAAGGATATACAATGATAGAAAATGTGACTTTTTTATTCATAATATTTATTTATTTATTTAGTGTGTGTGTGTGTGTGTGTGTGTGTGTGTGTGTGTGTGTGTGTGTCTAAATGCATGTGGAGGTAAGGGGAAAATGTGCAGAGCTCATTTTGTTCTTTCATTGTGGACTCAGGTCATCAGGCTTGGCAGCAAATGTCTTCACCCACTACGCCATCTTACTGACCTCCTTCTTACTTTTCATTTAGAAAAGTAGCACAGGCAGAACTTGAACTGATGATCAAGGCCGAATTGCTTCGGCCTCTCTACTAGCTGGAATCTGTACCAAATGTTGTGACGGTGACTGCTCTTCCCTCTCATTCCTTCTAGTATTTCATTGAAAACTTCTGAGTGATGTGGGCTGTCTTTCTGTATGCTGTGAATATCAGTGGTTAATAAAGGGACTGTTTGGGCCTATGGCAGGCAGGTTAGAAGTCGGCAGGAAATCTGAACTTAGATAAAGGGAAAGGAGGTTGGGGTCAAGAGAAGCAATCCAGCTGCCCAAGAAGCAAGATATAAAGAAATAGGTAAGTCACAGTCCACATGGCAAGACAGATTAGTGGAAATGGGTTGAATTAAGATGCAAGAGCTAGGGACTGGAGAGATGGCTCAGGGGTTAGGAGCACTGGCTGTTCTCCCAGAGGATCTGGGTTTAATTCTCAGCACCCACATGGGAGATGACAACTCTCTGTAACTCTTGTTCCAGAGATCTGACACCTTCATAGCAATGCACATAAATAAAGCTAAATAAATTTTTAAAAAAAAAAAAATGCAAGAGCTAGCTAGCAGTATGCCTGAGCCATAGACCAAGCAGCATGTAATTAATATAAGCGTCTGAATCATTTTAGGGGCAAAGTAGTAGTGGGCAAGTCTGGACCGTGGGGCTAGGCAGGGCCAGAAACTTCATACAACACTTCTGTTGTTGTTTTTTGTTTTTGTTTTGAGACAGGGTTTCTCTGTGTAACCCTGGCTGTTCTGGAACTTGCTCTGTAGACCAGGCTGGCCTTGAACTCACAGAGATCCACCTATCTCTGCCTCCCAAGTGCTGGGATTAAAGATGTGTGTCTCCTCCCACACATCTTAACTCTTAACTCCTACTCTCCTGCCTTCAGATATGGCTCTAGGATTTCTTTAGTCCTGACCCACACACTGTGCAGCGACCTGAGATCATTTCATTTTCCTGATGCTGAAGGAGCTGAGACTGTAGGGGGTGCTGGGAAACACCGGAGCCTGGCCTGCGGGCTATTCCAACACCTGGCCTATGGACCGGTTTGTTTGCAATCTCCCCACATGACTTCACGGCAGCCCGGTGGATAAGTTCCCATGCCAGCTTCTTTTCACCTTGATCTGCTTTGAGGAAGAATAAGAAGAGGCAAGTTTCCAAACCAGGCTAGGCTACTATTTTCTTGATATCAGGTGCAAAATGTTTCTTCCTTGTTAATGTAACACAAAAAGTCACTATGCTGGCATTAAAAATAAAACAAAACAAAAATGCTGTCATAAATTTAACAAATAAACTAATTCAAATGCTCAGTTTTCTGTAGGTTAACTCGTCCACTCTCTGTCCATTATAGGCTCTTGTATTTCACATGCAACATTCATTCGCCTCATCCCAAGGTCCTCAAAATTCCCTGCTCATTATCCTACAGAGTCAAAGTCTAGAAGCTCATCTAATTCATCTGCTCAGTTGTCCCAAATCTCATTAAGCCATTTAAATTAAGAATGGCTGAGAAGGAGCCGCCTTGGGACAAGTATTCACTCCTTGTGGAGCGGAGAAAGTGAAGAAACAAACGTCTGTTCTTAAAATGGAACAGTGGAGTGGACACAGGAGAACAGCTGGAGGATCCATCTTTGAGAAAGAAGAAAGGGAGCAAAAGTATCATTCTGTCTCAAGCAGTTTACAAATAAATAGGGCCTGGAAAACTCAGGTTCAAAGGCCTGGAACAGCCCTAGGAGGTACATGTGTCAGACCTCCAAGTCTTCTTGCCTATGTTAAGATGATAGATTGTAGCCTTGGAGGGATTGTAGCCTCGGAGTAGAGGTATTGATAATCATCTTGGTAGAGCCTTTCACTGAAGGTTCAGGTTTCAAAATTCAGCTGCAGTGGGGAACATTTTTGAAAAGCTATTTACAAATCTACTTGGGGAAAAGGAGATGTGGATTCTCATGGTAGTGTAACAGATGGACGTTGGGAGAGATTGCGGCAATCGTCCTATGACAGACAGGTTTCGATGTGGGGGCAGGGGGATGGGGAAATAGCAGCTTCATACAGTGCAATGTTGGTGGCCAGGACAAAATGAGGTCTTTGTGAAGGCATCATTTCCAGAATGCTGCCAGTAGAGACAGAGGGCAGCTGTAGCTGGGAAGCGTTTTCCTTAGAACCTGCTCTGCAGCAAGAGCCTGCCACATACTGTTGTTGTCATATGGTTGTCCCCAGACAGATGAGAAAATAGAACAGCTTCCTGAATAGCCCGCCCCTGGTTCTCAAACTCCCAAGCTAATGGCTTTTCCTCCCCTCTCCCTTAGTGGTAGTAAGGATTGAACACATGGCTTCACACATGCTGGTAGTGGTAGTAAGGATTGAACACATGGCTTCACACATGCTGGGTAAGCACTCAGTTCTATCTCCTTTTGAGCTACTGAGTTATTAACTTTGAACTCACTCTAGTCCAAGTTGGCCTTAAACTTATATCCTCCTTCCCAGTCTCCTGAGGAGCTGGGATCACAGCCCTGTTCCACCAAGCCAGCCCAGCTAAGGGTCTTTTCCCTATATTAAGCTGCCAAGTGCAGAGTATGTGGATAGTGGTCTGACTACCAAGGTTTCTTATAACCTCTAGTCTGGTGTTATCCTTATTTCTAAGAAGTTCTTGATGGGCTACATGCACTTTGTTGCATGAATTCTAATTGGTATTATAATAAAAACCTGGAGCCAGGTATTGGGGTAAAAACTTCAAGATCAGAGAAGCAGAGAAACAAGCCACTAGAGAAACTTCTCACTGATACTCAATCCTTAGGCCAAAAGGAAGAGATCCTGTCTCCAAGTCCTCAGCCAAAGGGGAAGGGTCAAACTCCTGTCTCTTCCCGTCTTACATTCCTTTCTCTGCCCAGCCATATCACTTCCTTCTCAACCTTCCTAGTGCTGGGATTAAAGATGTGTGCCACCACTGCCTTGTTCTGTTTCTCTTTCAGAATGGATTAAGCTTGTGTAGCCCAGTGTGGCCTTGAACTCACAGAGATTCGTCTGCCTCTGCCTCCCAAAGGCTAAGATTAAAGGTGTGAGCCACCACTATCCTGACCTCTATGGCTAACTCTGGCTGGCTCTGCCCTCTGATCTTCAGGCAAGCTTTATTTCTTAGAGGAAGGATACACAAAACACTTTCTTTTCTCTAGGCAGTTTTGCAAGTTAGAGATAGGAAAGAAATCAATAGTAAAGCAGTTACTTTCTGGTTGGTCTCAGACAGCAGTTAGGCTTCTCCACAATTCTAGAACCTGAAGAGAAACCCCTACTTCTTCTCCCTCAAGTGTTTACCAGAGCTCTGAGGAGCAATGGGAAGCCTGTGGTCTCAACAAGGGCCAGAATCTAGATGTGGGCTTTCTGACTGTCAGAAGGCAGTGGCTGCAGTAGGCATCCCAGTGGGACCATTACTCAACAGCCAGGGCCAGGCTGCTGAACTCGGTTTCCTTGTGTCTGCGCATGTGTAAGACAGTGCTCCTATCAGTAGCTAATCCTGCCAGGCGTACTTTACTCGTAGCTAGCCATGGGCACTCAGTAGCGGCTGCTCCAGTGAACATTACTTAGGATTTGTTCTGTTTCGGGTGGGAAATGATGTATTGGCCCTTTACGTGCAAAGGATCCTGCTCCCTTCACCAGCCTTCTCTGGGGATGCTGGACAGCTTTTTCACCACAGCAGCAGGTCAAGGTCCTCCGAGCTCTGAGGACAATGAAGTGGCTCACGGCAGATTTTGTTTGCTTTCTTATCTGTTTGTCCCCACTTAGCGCTGCTTGCAGATTCCAGAATGCTCATTATGCTGGTCTCATCAGCACAACTCAGAGCTGGGTGAGAGGGCCTTCCAGGTTACTCAGGCCTGCAGGCTGGACAGCCTCACCAGGCCTTGTAGAAGTCAGCTTTTTCCTGGGCCCATATGAATTGGAAATAGTTTCTTGAGACAGTATTCCTTTCTTGGTATCCCCTACTATGTGGTAATTTTTTTTTTAATTGCCTAAGATGACATAGTATAGTCTAGCAGGTAGGAATACTTCTTCAGTGGGACTACCCTGGTTCCAATGGCCTTTTATTTACTTATTTATTTAAAAGTCTTATTTTATTATTTTTAAGTATGAGTGTGTGTGTGTGTGTGTGTGTGTGTGTGTGTGTGTGTGTGCAGGCACACACAAGTGCAGGTGGCCATGGAGTCCAGAAGAGGGCATTGGGCTCCCGGTGAGAGAGCTACCCTGAGCTGCCTGACAGCACACAGATCCCCTCAGGTGTTCTGAATAAGCAGTACATGTTTTTAACTGCTGAGCTATCTCTCTTCAGGCCCTCTAGTGACCATTTAAAAATGCCTGGGAAGTCAGATACTTTCTGGAGCTTTGTGGCAAGACTTTACAGGGATTATTTTATAAGTCCCCCTCACCCCGTTCACTAACTGCTTATCATAAACAAGGCCACTGCCACTCACAGAGGGCAAGGAACTTTCTCAAGGCATTCTGTTGTTACTGTGCCATAGCATAAGGAAGGGAAGGATGGGAGTGTGGAGGAGAAAGCAGAGGAGATGGAAGAGAGGAATGGAGAGCAGTCAGAAGGACCATGCAGATTTTCTTCAGTCTTGCCTCCATCCTGTCTCCCCAGGTCCTGGGCATATGAGTTCTGATATAGCCAGTCCCTTCAAGTTTGTCAAGTGTGGAGATGCAAAAAGAAAGTCAGTAAGGATGGAAAAGAAGGTGTATGAAGCTACAGAAGACCTCCTCAGAGAAAAACATATGCTAACAAAGTTGGCAGACAGGATGCTGAAAAGCCATTCTGAGTCTAAGAGCAAAGGAAGCCGAGGTAAGGCGGCTGGCTCTTCGCATCACCTGCACCCGGTTCCTTCAAACCCGTGTTTGGATGGCCCTGGAGTTCAGGCCACGTCCTGAGCACTCAGGAGCTAAAGCAGCCTGTGGTCAGTGAGAAGATGAGGTGGCCCTCTTCCCAGATTCTCTTGGCTGCTGCCTTGGTATTTGAATTCATGAATAGACTCAGGTACTAGAGCCGAGGCTCACAGAGAAATGCAACCTCAGCTGCTTCCTCCGGAGGATCTCACCCCACCCCCACCCCGGGGTCTCAGCGTTCCCTCTTCTCAGCTCCGGAATGAACCTGCATTTCCTTTGCCCAGCTGGAGCTCTAGCTTCCTGTGTGCTCAGCCTTCACTGTCGTCTTCCTGGGGCATTTGATGGGCTCAGGAAATTACACCAGACGATGGAGCAGCAATCAATTAAAAAAAATTACATTTCTAAGAAAAATGAATCTAGGCTTTGCACAAGAGTCGTTTGCATACCATATGCCCTAATGTCCGTGGTACTATATATCTAATCTCTAGCTCCTTTATCGCCCCTCCCTGTCTCAACAAGAAAGGAAATCAATTTTTCATCTTCCGCTTCCCAGCATACTGACGATCCAGGAGCAAAGACTGCCTTTACTTTTAACCTATTCTAAAGGTACCTCCCTCCCTCCTCTTCGTCAGGCTTCCTTTCTCCTGGCTACTAGTTCAGTATATTCACTGGGCATGACTCATGAAACTGCAGCCTGATTGGACGAAAACCAAGCAGCAACCCCCCCCCCCCCAACCGGTCAGTCAATTACAGCTATTCTCGGCTCCATTCACAGATTTATTAGCTCTCACACAACGAGGGAAATTCATTCGGCAAAGTTCATTCATAAAAATTTCAACAGCCTGCTTATCATCCGCTCAGCTCAGCGTTCTGCTGTGCACAGGCTTCTGAAGGAGACTACAGGAGGGTCTGGGAGGGAGGGGAACCCTGAGAAGGGGTCGGACGGCCGGGATCGGACCCGAGCTGCACCGAGGATGCCCGGACCTCAAGCAGGAGGAACAATGCAGACCAGCGCCCGTCGCTAGGACTCCTGGCCGGTGGCCCAGAACCAAGATCCTCCGAGAGAGGGCAGCCGTCATAACCCCAGCCCATACAGAAGGGCCTTTGACTCTTATGTGCTTTTTTTTTTTGTTTTTCCCTTTGAAATGAGCAATCACGGAAACAAATAAAGGGTTAATGGGCCAGTCGCTGCCCCGCCCCGTGGGAGCTGGAGGGAGCAGGTTTGAAAAGTTCCTGAGCGCAGCCCAGGGAAAGCGGGGTAAATATTTCTGCTAAGGCTACAGGCGTGGTGGTACCCGCTGCCCCAGACTGGGGTACTCGGCGGCGAGGACCCCCCCTCTCTGGGGCCTCTTCCAAGGCCAGGAAGGGACTGCAATCAGAGCCGGGGAGGCATCTTCCTGGGCTGTCATCCTTGAGCAGAGACCGAGGCGGATAGCAGCCGGAGCCGAAGTGAAATGTGGATGTGCTAGTGGGTCTACGGAACAGCAAAGCAGTTTAGGCTTCCGTGCCCCGTCTCAGCACTTCCAAGGCTATGCGAGAACGCAGCCAGGACAGCCAGGCAGTCGGACTCGCTCTGTATGTAGGATTCTTTGGGTACCTGGGGATGCTTCACAGGGCCAAGTACAGCCGCTTTCGAAACGAGTCCATCACTTCGGATGAAGGGAGCCCCGGAGGCTCAGTTGGAAACAAGGGTTCGTCACCGCCTCCCTACCCAGCCCTGGCCCCTCACCTGCCGACTGAAGATGCCACTGCACCCACCCAGGAGAGCCCCACCGCGCTGTGCACCTTGATCCCCCGTATGGCAAGCATGAAGCTGGCCAACCCAGTCACTTTTCTGAGCCTGAAAACCTTTTGCCTAGGTACCAAAGAAGTGCCCCGGCTGAAGCTCCAAGAGAGCCAGGATCAGGCTCCAAGCAGTCCAGCTTCCCCAGAAACCAATCTAAATAGGACTGGGCCTGCTCCCACACAGCATCCGGACCAGGTGGGACACAAGGCCACCCCCTTGCCTCCTGATGCTTGCCCACTGCCTGGCCCTGGACAGCCAACCCCCAGGAGCAGGCAGGACAGGCGCTCTGTGCAGCACCTGTTGGGGTCCGGTCTGAACTACTGTGTGAGGGTAAGTCCCTAAGTCTGTTCCCCTAGCACAGGCAGGAGGGCAGCTTTGCTCTCTGCAGGGGCTTCACCTTTCCTGGCTGGGTTCTAGGCTGCAAGAAGACATACCTATTGTATCCACAGAAGGGAGAATCGGCCTTACAGATTTCTTACAGGGACCTGGAATGAAACAGAATCAGACCGGCTTTGCTCTAGGGCTGTGAGCTGTTGCTAACGGGTAGGCAGCTGATAGTGCAGACATAGCTTCTCCTAGAGACAGACAAGATGGCAACTTCTGGTCTCCTCTGGTCCAGTGTCAAGGATTTCTCGTTGGATTCATAGTTGAAACCTAATAGGTTACTCTGGCTATTATACTGGAGGTGAATACAGTAGAGATTTCTCTGCTAAGGTGGAGGAATGTGTAGTATACATGGGACTTGACTTGGTTTATTAATTTTTTTTTAATTTGACATTTAACAAGCACTTTGGGAGCCTAGCAAAATCTTGAGTTTTGTAGCTGGAGCTAACCTTAGCAGTTGCCTGATCAGTGTGCTCTGTCTGAAGCCCAACCCTGAGTAAGTAGAGACACAGCCTTTGACATTTAGAGCACAGATCTCAACATACGCATGTGTGATAACAGGAGGATGATGTTTAACAATTGATGTGTATTGTGAGAATCCTCGGGGGAACTTGGGAAGAAGGGATGTAATTGGCTTCTGGGATGTATGAGATGCACCATGACAATGGCAGATCTCCGTGATGGAAAGGAGATTCTCGACAGATAGAAGAATAGGGTCAAAGTCACTGTAGGGCCTTCAGCGAAGCATGGGGTTTGTCCTAGAGAGGGAAAGAAGTGTGTGTGTGGGGGGGGGCTAGCACATAGTCCTCAGAAACTGAACACATTAGAGCAGGGTCATTAGTGCTCCCCAGGGGGTGAATGAAGAGGTTATAAACACCTATGGACCAGACCCTTGTAGGTTCACAGGCAAATCCTAAATGTAGTTTTTAAGACATCCACCTGCTGGTTTATGTAGTTCCTGTGGAGCAGAAAGATGCTTGAGACCAGTGAGAATGCTGGCTGTGCCTCATGGAAGGTGTAGATGAGTTAGAATGAAGACAGCTGAACGGGGAGCAACTTCCAAAGTCAAGTCTCGGGTGACATTCATGGTGCCAGAGACAGAAGCATTGTGAATTAGGAAAGGGGATTCCTAGTTTACTTTTGACTTATCAGATTGTAACAGTGATACCTAGACGTGCTGGTATACAGGTAAGCAGTCTCCTCTACTCAGCATTGAGCTTAAAAAGTAAGAACCGAAGGTAGAAACTGAAGCATGAGTTTCAAACTGTGTTGTAAACTGACCACATAGATCTCCAGGATGTCTTAATGGTGGATGTTGGAAGGATTGCACAGAGAACAGGCTTTGGGGACAACTTGGTACGCCTCTAAAGAAGATAAGCACGTGGAACCCAACTTCACCCTCCACAGGGAGTAGCACACCCTGGCCAGGCTTTCGTGTTTGTGGAAAGCCCACAATGCTTTGCATGTGTCAAGCTGTAAGGTGCCAACCCTTTATGGTTTGGAGTGATTCCCAAACCTGAGCTCTTGGCACCTGCCCATTGCTTCAGATTTCTACCCACAGCCCCACTTTTCCTTCCATCCCATACCCCTTGCTGCCCCCCCCCACACACATACCTGTATGATGTCAAGTGTGAAGAGTCACGGGGTGATGTCCTTTTTCCCTGGGAGTGTTTCTTGGTTTTAAATGAGGAGGCCAGCTGTCTTTTCACAGTGGTAATAACTTACCCCAGGAGAAGTACTGACCCCATGACCCAGATGAGCTCATAATATCGCTACAATATTGTGATATGCATCTCTGGTTTTAGCTGCTTTTCTTACAAAGCCTAAAATATCTTAATGTTTATAGATCTGAACTTGAAAAACAAAAGGATTATATTTGTCATGTTATCAAGTTAAAATGTCCCTGAGGAAACTGAATTCTGAAGGAGTAATTTTTCTTTTTTTAACTTTTTTATTTATTCATTTATTTGCTTTGGTGTTTGAATGGAACTGGAAGTACAGACAGTTGTGAGCTGCCATGTGGGTGCTGGGAATCGAACCCTGGTCCTCCGGGAGAGCTGTCAGTGTTCTCAACCACTGAGCCATCTCTCTGGCCCCAGGAGTAATTTTTCAAGTCAGAAGAGTGAGGTCTGGACTTTTGTCTCCTGTTTACCATTCTGGGCTGTCTTCCCCACAGAGAGGGCCCCACCCTGGCTGGGAATTCATGGTGAACCAATTATTCTTTTTTAATGAAGCACCAATCTCTTAATTTTCAGTGGAAATTATTGTATTATCAAGACACACCATGATCGCCATACTCTTGTCCACGGGCATAAGCATATGGAAGATGTGAATAAATGCTTGCTTGAAATGATAGATTCAGGCCAGGGGATCAAGAGATGTTCTGAATGGCAAATAGACATGGGTCCAGTGAGGACCTAGGTGCCAATTTTGTAGTTAAAAGGAGCTCCCATCAGGAATCCCCATCCTAATGCAGGAACTGTTGTAGAAACTGGAAATCGGTTAACAAAATAGATGAACTCTAAGCATCAGATGAGACTCGTCTCTGTGGAGCTTTGTAATAGATAGACAAGTTGGTGTCCTACTTCAATTGTTAGTGATGCCATGGAGAGTATGAAAGCCGAGTCAACAGAAGGGCAGTCACTTGGATGGGGATGCTGTAGCCTGTGGGTCAGAATCAGCGTTGTGAGGGCAGCTTCATTTTCCATCTGCCCTAAGTTAGTGTTGACTTTGGGTTAAACAACCCTTAAAAAATATATTCTTCTCATGGTCTTAAGACGTAGAATTAGTAAAGATATCAATTTTTTTTTCTATGACCCGCTCCTAAGAGCCAATTTTTAAGGAATTTTTGTTTAGCTCAGAGTTTGATTCTCCTGGAAGATTCTTAGGGAAGGTGGCCTAACGACCATTCTTTGTGAGTTTATCAAACCAGGAATGGAACAAGGCTGTAGTTTGGGTAAAGTACTGGAGTACCTGCAGTGAGTGTGGGACTCTAAAAGAGCCGGCCTAAGTTCTTGGAGAATCTCTTGCACCAGCATCTAACTCCTTTCTCTCTCCTTTAAAATGTAGTTTTAGTTCCCATCATGCTCCAACCCCTAACATGATCTAAAGACTAAGGCAAAAAGCAGAGCCTCGGAGACCTCCACTAGTGGTCCTGCCGTTATCTTCTGCACAAGACTGTGTTCTTTAGAACAGCCCAGAGAGTGGATGATGTCTGTACTTGGCAGCTAGTAAGTAGCAGACTGAAGGTGCATCCAGGTTTGTCTTACTTCCACCCTCTTATTTATCCCCCTAAAAAATATTGCCCAGAAGCTTACTAGTCAAGGAAAGTAGACTAAGGGCCGTGTCTGAAGGAGAGCGCTCTCTCAGGATCAGCTCGTACACCTGGCCTTACTGTGCATCTACATGATTATAGACTCCATACCTTTCCTAGTTTCTCTCAGCCATTGCCCCAAAGTAAAATAGCTACCCAGGGCTTGTGTGACAAGTGTTACAAAGTGGGTGGTTTATGCAACAGAACTTTACTCTAGCTAAGGAGTCAAGAAGCTTCGAGAGAAAACACTGGAAAGGCCAGTTCTCTACCAAGGCACTGTGAGAAGAATCCTTCCTCATCTCTTACAGCTTCTGGCGAGTGTTCTTGGGGCTTTGTGCTGACAGCTGCACCTCTCTACTCATAGCCACTGTATTCATACAGCACTTTGCTTGGTGTCCACGGCCAAATCCTCTCCTCCAGGAGCAGGAATATCTAATTAAGGCCTGCTCCAATCGGGATGACTCATCTTAATTACATATCTGCTCACATGGGCCTTCTTGTGTCCAGCAGCTGTACATGAGTTGAAGGGTTTCTTCCTTTCTTTTGTAAATATCTTACTCGCCCCTTCCCTGAGATGTCTCCTGTCTAAGGGTATGTCTGATTTGTGAACCAATAAGGTAGGGAATGCTCTTTGTCTGAACTGGATATAGCCCGCAATACCACTTGTGAATTTACAGGAACCTCTTGAAGGGGGTGGAGCCCCATGAGGAGTCACACCCAGGGCATCCTCCTGTCCCCCAGCACCAGCACTCAGTGGCTCCTTTTTCTTTGGAGGACTGAGCTAAGGTGTAGGCTTTGATGCTACCTGGATGCAGGACCTTGGCAGAGTCCCTTTGCTGTCCAGGCTTCATTGCACTGGTTTAAAGCTAGAAGTTGGAACAAATGCTGTTTTTGAGCATGAGTCCACGCCTTCCTTTCTCTTCATCTGTATTATTAGACTCTCTGCTATTCCTGGAGGAAGTTATTTGTCACTTTCTTGGTGGCCAGTTGAAGGAATGGCCTCAGGGACACAGTGGGTGACCCTTGTCCCTTTCTGTGTGGCCCTTAGCTGACTGCCACCATTGAGGCAGGAAAGGCATATTACTCCTGAGTGGAGCTGATAGGTGGAATATAGGGAGTGTGTGGGAGCAGGACAATGCATATGTGAAGTGGCTTCCCTTGAGACCTTCACACATCTCTGACCTCTCCAGTTCTTTCTCGCCACTGGACAGTAGTGAAAGCAGTTATCAGGATCAATGAGTCTAAGCTCTTATAGTTGAGCAAACAGAGACTCAATTCTGAGTTGCCTTGCCTCAAACCACACAGCCCCTCAGGCTAACAGTCTTGTTTCCTAAGCTCGCCTTGCTTACCTCTCCTGGTTCCCTGCATCGAATGTTCTACTGCAGGTTGGTTTTAGCTGGTTAAGATGGTGGGTGTGCCCTTTGAAAGAGCAACATGAAAACTTTTTCTTATAGAAAAATTGTCTTAAAATAGTAGTAAGAAAGTGAAAGAATGTGTACAAGTGGCAGGGAGCCTGTGTTCCTCTGTTCTCCATTGCTGTAAGGATTAGTCAGTGCTGGAATATTATATAAAGAAAAGAGGTTGGCTTTAACTCCAGGACTGGATAGCACCATCTACTGGGTCCTAGGTGAGGGCCCCTTGACTGTATCATAATATGGTAGGTAGCATCTTGGTGAAGATACCATGACAGAGAAGTTATTAGAGAGATCAAAAACCAGAATGATTCAGGGTCCAGGCTTATTCTTTTATAGAAGTCATTTTTGTAGACACTAACTAGGATGTTATGAGAACTTTCCAAGGAAATGCACCCAAAGACCAAATTTTCTGTTCCCTCCTCTGACTAGGTTCTAGTTTTCAAGGATCCCATCACTTCCTGACATTGCCACACTAAGACCAAGTTTTAATACCTGAATCTTTGGGGACAAAGTCAAGCCATATCTAAACCTTAGCAGACCCCAGAGAAATAGGCTTTGCCCATTTCGCTCTTGTTTAAGGAGCATTTTGTGAGTGTCATGTGTCCACATGCTGAGAACCTGGGCAGCCATGTCCTGAAGATGACTTTTTCTCATGTGTACACCTCCCACTCCATAGTAGGCTATAAGAATCAACCAAACATGGTTTCTGGCAGCATACAGTCTAGCGAGTGGCCTGCATATTGCACTTTACTTATGGGTCAAGGTGGCTCTACACCCTTCCCACACAGCTCCGTTCACTCCCATTGGCTGTCTGTACCCAAAGGTGGCTAAGTTTGTACATCAGCCTGTGGCATGGGCGTGTGAAGAAGTTCCCAGCCCCAGTATTTTTCTTTTCCAAATGAGAAAATCTGATAAACAAACTGAGATGTGTTTTTGAGTGAACATACTGGGTTTCTTTCTTTTATGTAGAAGGGCAAAGAGTACTTGGGACAGAACTAAGGAGGGACCCGGCCTCCTTTGTGGGACAAGCCTTTGCTGTCCTGTAAATGTGGCCATAACCTGGAACAGGCTGTCCACATTTCTCAAAGAAGCTCTGTGTCAGCAGTTACTTTGTACATCAGTTGTTTAGAGATAAAACTTTTAAAACGATTTTTGCTTAAACTTGGTAAGATTTCTCATGTGGTTAGGGACAAGATAAAGTGGTGGGAGGAAAAGATGGAAAAGCTTTGCACAAACAAAACTTCTTATGAGGAAGAGTGAACATTCAAAGGTATACCTTGGGGCTAGGGTGTGTGAGTGTGTGTGTGTGTGTGAGAGAGAGAGAGAGAGAGACAGAGAGAGACAGAGAGAGAGAGAGAGACAGAGAGAGACTAAATTTGACCTTGGTAGCTCAACATGTCCCTTCCCTTAACCCTGCCAGGACCTTCTTTCTTGATCCCTCAGAGCAATAGAATGAAAACCTTCTGTACTGTGAAGATGTTTGTTTATCTTACTAACTCTCATGTTATTTCCAAAAGTCTTCCATGGAGCTCCTACATCTGTTCAAAATCATAATTTCTGACCTATTTCCTGGACCAGAATATATGAAGCAGAGGCCCAGAAACCTGCCTTTTATTAAGCTCTCTACATGATTATTATGCACATAAAGATGGAAAATGTTGACTGATTTGAGTGTTGTGGTTCACAGCCAGGGATGATTTTATTTTACCCCTCAGGCAATACCTGGAGAAAGGGTTCTTCTCCTGGCCTTGGTGTTTAGATGCAGCCAAACATCTCTCAGTACACAGACTGCTCCCTTAAGGAGCCTTGTAGTAAGAAGGTTTTGACAGGTCTGGCTTAAGGGCTGGACCTGCCTGTAGCTGCTTAGCCCCCTAAAAATGACTCAGATTCTTATATTAATTGTTAATTGGCTCAGACTTATTGCTAGTAGCTCTAGCATCTTAACTCATTTTTATTAATCTGTCTTGCCATGTGGCCTGTGGCTTATCTGTATTTTATTATATTTATTTTGGGGGAGGCTGGATTGTGGTTTTTTTTTTTTTGACTTTGTCTTTTTTATTTATGTTTAGATTTTTTTTTTTTGCCTGCTTTTAAGATACCTTGTCATAGGCCAACCAGTCTTTTTATTAACTAATGATATTCATGTATTGGCCTAACTGGCCAATAGTGCTGAGTCACTCAGAGAAGGCAAATAAGCCTGAATGTGGTTGATTAGGAGCTAATAGTGAAAGAAGGAAAAGCCTAGGGATGCCTAGAAACTATAGCCTAAGTTGCATCTCATATTCTTTCTTCTTTTTTTTTCCTCTCCTAAACTCATACATTTTCTGAGAGGCACACTTTCCCATTCTACTTTCTTCCCAGTGGTACCCCACCCCCACCCCTCAGGATATCAAACACACTAGCAGCAAAATGAAGTATGTCCACATTAGCAGCAGATTCTACTATAGCAAGCACACTCCAGGGAAACAGTATTTAGAGTCTAGGTTGGTTGAAATAAAAATGGCCCCAGAGGCTCTATAAATGCCACCTTGTTGGAGTAGGTGTGGCTTGTTAGCCTTTGCAAGGTCCAGTCTCTCTTGCCTCTGCCTGTGGATCAGGGTGGAGCCACTACCTTAGTGCCTTGGGTGCTGCCATCCTCCCACTGGGGTGATAATGGACCAGCATTGAGTTGCTTCAGTCCTGGTGTCTCTTCATAGCCATAGAACAGTGACTAAGACAGTATGACAGGAGTCACACCCTACCACTGGCACTAGCATTTTAAAATGGTGACATATTCAGAGCCTTAACAACTAATTTATAGGCCCCAAACCTACTCTGAGGTTGGAGATTTCTTCTAGTTGAGAAGACATGGCATAAGGAACAAACTGGAGATTATGTGCTCTAGGGTAATGTTAGAAACTGGAATTTTCTCCTCAGCAACTATCTTAGTCAGGGTTATTATTGCTAAGGTGAAACACCATGACCAAAGCAAGTTAGGGAGGAAAGGATTTATTTGGCTGACACTTCCGCATCATAGTTTATCATTGAAGGAATCAGGACAGGAACTCAAACAGGACAGGAACCTGGAGGCAGGAGCTGATGCAGAGGCCATGGAGGAGTGCTGCTTACTAACCTGCTCAGCATGACTTATAGAAGCCAGGACCATCAGTCCAGGGGTAGCGATACCCACAATGGGCTGGGCCCTCCCACATCCATAACTAATTAAGAAAATGCCCTGTAGTTGGATATTATGAAGATATTTTTCAGATGACTTTAGCTTGTGTCAAGCTGATATGAAACTATCCATCACAGCATTAGAAGACCATTTGTTTGAGCTATTTATAGGAAAATGATTAAATGCATAATTAAATGTAGTTGGGGAGGTAGGCTGGCAAAGTGCTTGCCTTGCAAGAAGGAAGACTTGAGTTCAGACCCCTAGAACTTATGCAGAAAGCTGGGTGTAGTAGCACACAACTATAACCCCAGTGTGTGTGCATGTATATTAGTTATGTGTGCATATGCATGTATATGTATGTGTATATATATGTGTATGTATATATGTGTATAGGTGTGTGTGTCTGTATATAGGTATGTGTATGTATGTGTATAGGTGTGTGTGTATGTATGTGTATAGGTGTGTGTATATATGTGTATAGGTGTGTGTATGCATGTGTATAGGTGTGTGTGTATGTGTATAGGTGTGTGTGTATGTGTATAGGTGTGTGTATGTATGTATATATGTATGTGTATAGGTGTGTGTATGTATGTGTATAGATGTGTGTGTATGTATGTGTATAGGTGTGTGTGTGTGTGTGTGTGTGTGTGTGTGTGTTTGTGTGTGTGTAGGGAAATAGGTGCTCTCTTGAGGCTAGCTGGTCAGTCACCCTAGCCAATCAGTACATTTTCAGGTTCAGTGAGAGAAGTTGTCTCACAAGCTAAGGTGGAGAACAGAAGAGGAGGACGTTGGACAGTGACCTTGGTTCTCATAGACATACAGCACACCTGCATGCACTCCACTTTTCCCTAACCCATCCATCCCTCTGTTGATGGGCACCAGATAAGTTCACACTGCTGTGTTCTGTGCTACAATAGACATCCTGTGTCAGTGTCTCTGAGATGTGCTGACATGGAGTCCTTTGGTAAACACCTAGGACTGGTGGACCTGGGTCAGACTTGAGGTCTAATTTTAGTTTTTGGAGAAGACTCCGTACTGATTTCTGTGGACAAGCTTCCAATCTCATGGGTGGTGTATAACTGTTCCTTTGGCCTGAATCACAGCAGCATTTGATGTTTCCTTCGTGACTGCCCTTCTTGCTGGAGTGAGAAGGGATGCAGATGTAGTTGTATTTTTCTGATGGCTAGTGAGGTTGAACATTTATGAGCCATCCGTGTTTCATCTTTTGAGACCTGTCTTATTTCATTAGTTAATTTATTATTGAGTTATTTGAGTTTCTGTTTGCTTTTCTTAGTTTTTTCTATAGTCTAGATATTAACCTTCTGTAACATTTATAAATAGTAAAGGTTTTCTTTCATCCTGTATGCTGCCTCTTCATTTAATTGACATTTCCTTTGCTGAGCAGAAGCATTTGTGTTTCATGGGATCCCATTTGTCAATCATCAGTATTATTTCCTGAATGACTAAAGGCTTGTTCACAAAGTCCTTTACTATGTCTATATATTGAAGTGTTTTGCTGTCTGCTAGTTCCAGAGTTTTGGGTCTTGCATGAAGGTCTTTGATCTCTTTGGAGTTGATTTTGTGTGGAGTGCACAATAAGGATCTAGTCTCATCATCACCTGCCTTTGCCCAGATTTCATAACCTGTTTGCTGAAGACACTGTCTTTTCTCTGCTGTATATTTTTGGCAACTTTGTCACAAAAACCAAACCCAAGTGACTGTAGCTGTGTGGGTTAGTATCTGCTGCTCCTACTCCATGGAGTTACATGTCTGCTTTTCTGTTATTACGAGGCTGTTTTATTCCAATGGTTCTGTAGTACCTTGAAATCAGCTGTGGTGACACCTCCAGCTTTATTCTTTTTGCCCAGAATTTCTTTGGTTATTTCAGAAACTTTTTGGTTTCCTAAGAATTTTAGGGTTTTTTTTCCCTGTGAAGCATGGTTTTAAAATTGTTATGAAGGGAGGCTACCAGTTTTAATGGTAATTTTATATCCTGCCACTTTGCTGAAAGTGTTTATCAGATCTAAGAGTTTTCTGGTAGAATCTTTATGGTTTCTAATGTACAAACTCAAACTGGCAACTAAGGCCACAAATGTACCCTGGGGTGGAAGGAGATGTCAGTGAAAGACACGGGGTCCCCAGTAGAAGAAACAGGGAGTTCCATTTCGGATAAGCTGAACTGGGCATGGCAGGCATCTCGATGAGAAGAGGGTCACCAGCAGCAGGCAGAAGTGTGGAGAACATCTGCCTTGGGCCAACACCTGGAAAAGAAAAACGGAAAATGTTACATATATAATTTTGGCACATAGGTAACTTATATAAGTACACATTTGTGCTGTGAAGTCAAGGTTCTTTATCTGAATGCCACATGCAATGATTCATATTCTTTTTCACTCTTTTTGAGTAAATCCTTCCCACAGCATTCCATCTGCATTGTACTTCCCCCTTTCTTTTAAGGGAAAGAGCTCTTGCAGACATCTTCAAAGCAGATGAGGACAGAACTCGCTCATGTTTTATTATATTTTTGAATAGTCTTAGTTACCTCCAATTTAACATTATTTTTTAAAAGCAACTTGCCATTGTGAAGTAGTTTTGCCAAGCTTTTGACCCGTTTTCACAGAGTGACTTAAAAAAATGAAATTCAACATTTATACCTTATCAATTGTGTAATGCTTGTGTAGATTATACACACACACACACACACACACACACACACATAGTGATTGGTAAATAAAGATGTGGCACAAACACAGAAGGTTTCCTGTGAGCCCATAGCCTACAGTTAAAGACATCAGTCTAGTGACACATTTCTGTGTAGGTGTAGACACACCAGTACCCTGCCCCATGTAAGAGGCTGGTCATGGCAGACCCAGACAGGGAATTTTATTGCAGCATGGCAGTTAGCAATTCTGCCACATAATTTGTTGTATGGCTCACAAGGCCCCTGCAGCTTTTGTCATAGTGTGTGCATTGTCCCAGAGTTCTGACCCAGGCTCATGAGGGCCTGCCCTTAGGGGTTCTAAGTTCCCATCATGCTTCCTGATTTAACCTACTGTGAACTAAGAGCCATGCCTTGATTTTTTTTTTTTTTTTTTTTTTTTTAGTGATAGCCTCAAATCTCCTGAGATGCCTTATACCTCTTTACAGCATTTTGTAGACATTAACAAAATTCATATAAAATATATTAAGGTATAATTTGTTCTCAGTGGTTTTTGTCATTTGGAGAAAGTACTTTTCTTGGGTAGAACAGTGTTAGCAATCAGTAATACCATGTAGTGAAGAGTTAGTCTTCCTCAGAGACAAGTACCCTAAATGGTTACCCAAACCCAAATGGTCGGCCCATATATATTTTTACTTTAAAAAATGCCCTTTAGCCAAAACCAATTTGCTTTTCCTTATCTGTTTTTCCAAAACCCAAGCTGCTTTACCCCATCATGGGATACATGTTAGCTCATCTTTGACCTCAACACTCAGCACAGTGTGTTGAGGTTGGCACAGACCTCAGTCTCCTAATGAAGAAGATATTGTCTCACTTGGCTAGCAAAAGAAGGGGGACAATGACACAAGCTTTTCTAGGTTGCTTTGTTTTGTTTTTGTCTACTGAGTTGGTGTATTTCTCTGAAATGTTAAAGGGCGCAGAGTTGTGTGTTCTCTGCCAAGCTTAGGACAGGAGGATTTGTAGGTCTGTAACATCCAGTCATTCCACAGAAAGGTCCTATGTTTAGATAACAATGACTAAAATGTTAATCTTGCTGTTTAAGAACCACCAAGCCTCCAGTGAGAAAGCTCTTGGGTGAACTCTCTGGGAAAGGGAGGCTAAGGAGGGGATGATGCGGAGGTTGGCACCACACACAGAACTCCTCACCACCACCTGCAGAGAACAAGTTAAGAGCCCTGTCATTTGGGTAAGACTTTATGAGAATGATGGATTTCACCAAGACAGAGAGTTCCCTCATTTGCTGGTTAGACAAATGTTTGCAGGTGGATGGATCAGGGTTACAAGATGGCCATAAAGTCATCAGCTTAGGCGCCTTCCATTTTTCTGTTGGCCATTCTTAATACATGGCTTCTGATCTAGAGCTCACTCAAGCTTGCAGCATTGCTGCTGGAGCAGTCATCACCATGCCTGTTTCCTGGGTAGTGGGAGACAGGAGGTGTGAAGGCAAAGTGTTGCACCTTCTGGCTGAGTTAACCACGTTCTAAGTAATTCCCTTCAAGTCCTCCCTAATTACATCCTCCTACACTTGTCTCATAGTTTTGAAAGAGGAAGCTGGGAAAATGGTTGTTTTAAACCTGGATGCATTTGAGGGTACATTGGGGTACATTTCTTACTTGTATGGAATTTTTAGAATGTTGAATATAGGGTTAGGAATGTGGCTCAGTGGTGGAGTGCTTGCCTAAGTGGAGTACATAAAGCCCTAGGGTTCATCCACTGAACCATACACACAAACACACATACACACACACTGAAAACACAGAAATGAAGAGTAGAACAGTAGTTACCAGGATGAGGAAGGACTGAGACAGGACATACATGTCAAAGGATACAATCTTTTGGGTCAGCATGATGATTAGGTCTAAAGCTCTAGTAACATTCAACACAGGGCTAAGATTAGTAATTTCATAATGGATACTGAAAATTTGCTAAGGAGGTAGTTTTCAGATGATCTTACCAAACATACAGAAAACTTGCCAATAAGGATAATTTTTCCGTCATGCTGCACTGGCTGTCTCAGTTCCTCGGTGGGAGGATCGGAGGACCTTCACCATAGAATGCTTCAGAAGAATGTTAAAGAAAATCGTTCAGTGAGCAAGCTATCTTTGGAGGTCACAGGAGGGTCTGGCTTAACACCCAGCATGCTGCTACCTACTCTTCATGGTTCCCATTGTTTTTATTCATGAATGCCAATAGTCAGGGATCACAGCTACAGGCATGGAGTGTAGATATGTGTGGGGGGGGGCGGGGGCTGTCTGGCTTCCATGGGAGGCAAGTCTTCATTACATATGACTACTCCCTGAGCTATTTCAGGCCTAGAGTTATAGTTGAGCATTCCTTTTGTGTTGGCTACTCTTTTCATGGCTATGAAAAAATGTCCAATATAAGTGACTGAGAGAAGAAGAAATCATTTGGGCTTACCATTGAAAAGGGAATATGGTCTGCCCATTGTGGAGGGGGCATGAAGCAGCTGGTCACATCATGTCCAAGGTTAGAAAATGAATGGGTTCAGATCACTTCCTCCTTCCGCCCTTTGCACTGAGTCCTGGACTCCAGCTCCTGGGATGCAGTTGCCTGAGTTGCAGGTGAACACCCTCACAGCTAAGCCTCTTTGTAAACACTCTCACAGACAAGTACAGAGGTGTGGGTTTACTGGGTGCTTCTGAATCCAAACAAATTGTCATTGATGGTCAGCCACTATACACCTGTGCTATTGACTACTTCCTAAAAGTTACTAGTCAGTACCATGACCAATGATGCTAAAGATCTACCTCACACTAAGAGACTTTAAAAGAGATGGGAAGGACAGGGTTTGGTGGCAGGAGGCAGGTGGATCTCTGTGAGTTCAAGGCTAGTCTGGTCTACCTAGGAAATGCTAGGCCAGCCATGGTTAAGTAGTGATTCAGTCTTAAAACAAACAAACAAACAACTGTTTTTTCTCCCTCTAAGGAGTATAAAACATAAAATATACCATTGAATTTAAGGTCCTATTTGAGATTCATTCTGAAGGTGCTGATCTAATAGAGGGTTTATTTAAGTCTGAATCACGAGTGTTCAGTAGACTTGACAGGAACTTCCCCGTCTATAGTAAGATAACAACTTGATAAACTGCCATGCTCAGAGCTGGATGATGGTGATCTTGTTCTGGTCACTTTCTGCTCCAGAAACAAAGGCTTTATGACTCAAAGTGGGGTTTTTGTTTGTTTTAAATCACATTTGTTTATTTCTTTATTTGGTGTGTGTGTGTGTGTGTGTGTGTGTGTGTGTGAGAGAGAGAGAGAGAGAGAGAGAGAGAGCGTGCGCACTCGTGCACACCTCTTCATTGAGGGTAGAGGAGAATCAGCTCTCTCCTGCCATGTGATTCCTCATGGAGACTGAACTCAGGTTATCAGAATTGCCTTCTTCTGAGCCATCTCAGGCCCAATACTGTTTATTTTTATACTGACTAGCATGATTGCCCTTTCTGAAATGCCATCTCAGTGAGCTTTTGAGTTAATCCTGAAGCAACAGCTATGGCTGTAGAAAGCCTGGGTCCTACTGCCACACTCCACAGCAGCTTTTGGATTTAGCACAAAGGTTCTGGCTGGTCCTCATAAGAAGATGTAAGATTCCCTGAAAGTGACCTAGACAAGGGCCCTTTCCACTGGAGAAGCTGCTTGATTCAGGAACGAGGTTGAGGAAGTAGGTTGAACCCAACTCATTATTAAAAATGATTTATGTGAATTAGGCCTTGTGAGCTTTGTGAATATTTCCAGTCTTGGCCCAGGGACTGGTCTCTTCTCTTTCCAGTGATTGTCAACATTGTCACTAAGCACGCTCAAGTCTACGTTACCCTTAAAATCGCTCTTCTCCTTCATTTATTTTTTTCTTTCCTTAAAATACAGATTTCTACAAGCAAAAACAAAACAAAATCCTTGGGTTTAGTGAAGTTGTCTCTGTCTCACCTTTGTTTAGATGAAAGGTAAAAAATGGATGGATGATCTCTGAGATTCCTCCAAGCCTGGGCTTTCCTTCAGCTGATCACCAGAATCAGACTCAACTACAGAATCGTTGTGGGATACTTGATTATACTATGACACTCTGAGACTATTAATAAAGTTAATCTTGAATCAGGGGACGGAGTCAATGACTAGCTGATGAAAATTAGCCATAGAGATTTTGGAGGACCCCGATATGATGATAGAGAGGACAGAAAGGAATAGGAAGGACTTAGAAAAATGTCCTGATCTCTAGGAAGTGTGGGAAGGGTCAGCTGCTTGTCCCTTAGCTGTTTTCTTGTAGTAACAGTATAATTTAGCTATATCTTCTTGGAGCAGAGGCTTCATATTTCTACTGTGTGCAGGGTTCAGCACAACTGAATGCGCAGGAGCAATATTTCATAGGTGGAAGGTGCTAGAAGGTCAAGGGTACAGACATTCTGGGCAGGAAAGGAGAATGGAAATGGTTACTCCTGTGAGCACACAGGGTTTTTGGTTTTACTGATTTACTTGCATTATTTGATGCAAACATATCAAATAATGCAATATCAAATAAGAAAGGTTATCACTTCTCAAGACTGAGTCAGATTTATGAATGGAGGGCATAATTAATTTTTTTTCAAGAATTGACACATAGAATTATTCTATTTATAGAAATAGGACTGAGAAATAATGTCATAAAAAAGATGCTCCACTTTAAGTGGATTATGGATTGTCAGGAGAGATCATACAGACATCATTATTAGGTTATATTATACCCAACTTAGTTAAACACATATTCAGGCTATAACTGGTAGGTCATTTATTAAGCCATTGGAATGATTGACAGAGTTATGCTGTTGCCTTGGATACAGAAGCAACAGTATTAAAGCATGGCCCAAAAGAAGAAAGGAACAAACAAAAGCCGTGGTGGACACACTGGACCACAAAGACAACAGTCACAACATTTCTTTGTCTGCACCCTTCAGTATCCTTATTGACATCTGCCTCTGGGCCTGCCTGTCTGCATCTCTATAGTGGGTAGCACAGGTGCCGGTCCTTTGCATCTGGGCCCAGCAAACTTAGACTCCTGATAGCAGGCCTGCGAATCACACTGTGGATCTGAATAATATGGCGATGGCTTTTTGCCTAGCCTTTCAGTCCAAAGGACACTCAGCAGGCTCCTCCTGGGGACAGATTAATTTCTGAGAGTCGCTGATTTTTCATCTCATTTATGATTCATGACCCGGGCTGTATTTTTAGCTTTATTTATTATGAGAAGTGGGTGGGAAGGAAATGTAGTTTGGAATCACATTTAAGCTAGGGTTGGCTGAAGTTTGATATTAACAATCAAACATTCAGCAAATGTTCAGAAAGGCCACTGAGGCTACACACTGTTCTAGGTTCCAGGAACAGAAGACTTCAGAAGACCCCACTGTCAGACAGTTTACCATGAGAGTATTGTCTTATTTTGTTTGTTTGCTTTTAGACAGGCTTTCTCTGTGCTATCCTGGAATCTGATTTGTAGTCTAGACTGACCGTGAACTCAGGGATCTGCCTGCCTCTGCCTCCCAAGTGCTGGGATCAAAGGTGTGCACTGATTTATAAAGGAATGTATTATGATCCTTATGGATACCCCTGACCACATCTCCAGGTATTGGTCTCACTGCAATACTTGTGGAGCCCCCCTTATTCTTGCCCCGTGCCCACTGCCTGGGAACCCCTCTCTCCTCCTCCCCAGCATGCCTTACCTGACTCCCTCCACATCCCTATTTCTGAGAAATCTTCCCTGGCTTCCGGCACAGCTCTGTGAACTGCTGGTGTCACACCCTAGAGGAAGTGCTCTTGATTTAAACCCTTAACAGTATCGGAGGCTTTCTCATTAGCTCTGAGGAGACAGATCTGAAGATAGCCAACAGAACACTGTCGTCTCAGCACAATGGCTACTATCTGCTGAAGCTTCTCCATAGGCCAAAAATATGCTTTGCAAAACTAAACAACAAGCAAAGCTCAGATCAAATCCAAGCCTATTTGAGTTTTGACGTTTATACTTAGACTCTGTGATCTCACCTCCTTTTCATGTCGACCCTGGCAGGGCTAGTCAGCTTGTTCTGTGTTAACAGGTCAATGTGGGTCTCAATGTTTCTTCTCTTGCTGTATATTCATAGTGCATTGTCTGAGGCTCTGTTCTGTATCATCCTCACTCAACCACCTGGACCAACAGTAACTTCCGAATTCTAAGAGACAAAAAAGTAGGATTAGTCACTGTTGTGTGATGTCATTGCGAATGAGGAGCCCTGTCCAACTTCAAAGAGGCTGACACTAAAATCCATATTCAGGAAAGGAGAAAGTTGGAAATGCTTTGGGTTGGCACTAATGACTCCTACGTCTACGATAGAAAGCAGCAGAGGAAGCAGAAAAATGAACAAAGAAAAAGAAAAGAAGGAGCCTGTCTATAAGAATGAATCCTCAGGGAGTAAGAGAGGCCTGCTTCTCTAACCACAGGCCTCCAATTTAGTGGCTGCTGGCATCAATTATTCAGGTAGTGCCCCCCCATTAGCACTTTTAAAGCCTTTTCTTCTCTGAGTGTATTAATTCTTTGACACACACACGGGGATCCCCCCACCCCTGCCCCCACACAGTGCTCCCTTCAGGAAAGAACCAGGAGAAAGCAGTCAACTGATCCCACAAAAGTATGATTCCACAAAAGTAAACCTAAGTGGGGCAGGCTTCACCAGCCAGGATCTCGGTTCACGTTTGCATTATGAGCCATCAGTCCCAAAAGCTGAAGACTTTCTCCTGGAACAAGAGACTTGAATTTGTGCTCTCTTTGGATTAGGCTTTTACACATTGATAAAAATCTCTTAACTGCTGCTTAAAAAGGCTTGAGCACAGTGCCACAAAGACTTGCTTAAAGGTATTAGTTGCAACTTTTGAATTTGAATCACAAAATTAAAGCCATTGAATATAAGATACAAGGCCTGGGGACTCTGCTAAGACTACAAATGAGAATTTTGTCAGAGAGAATTCACTTTTGTCTGCTCCAGTTCCTGCTTTCTTGAAACACAAAGGATGCCTGACATGAGGTGGAACTGAGGACATACTTCCCGTCTTAGGTGGCTGAGTTCATCATCTGATGCGGTTGTTACGGGAGTTCTTAGAGTTAGGACCTGAGTCCCAGCAATGCTGTCCACCTGGTTTTAGCCTGTCTCAGCTGGCTGAGGACACAGAGCAACAGTGAAGAACAGAGCAGCACGTAATATTTAATTTGGCCACAATGATCAGAGGTCCAGGGATTAGATTTGTGGGCAGGTGGAAGGTAAGAAGCATGTACAGCCAAGCAGCCCCAGGCAAGGTGTGCTCTTCCCCATCACCCATCCCTGGCTCAGTGCCAGTTCTTTCTTGTAACGTGGTTTGAGAAGGTGTTGGAACTGTGGGGAATCTCTTTCTGGAAGACAAGTTCCTTTTCTGGCTGGCACCAGTCTTTAGCTTTTTTTCTTCTCACAGCATAAGGTTCTTGGGAAAAGTCTATTTCTTGGAGTCCATTGATTCAATGATCTGGTCACTGAAGGGAGGGGCATAAGTGTCTCTACTTGGAACATCTTCATCCTTGACTGGGTGGTTACACTACAGCATAATGTAGGGACATTTTATACAACATGGGACAATTTATAAAGAAGAAAGTGTTACTGGCTTATGGTTCTGGAGTCTAAAGAGTCCAAGAACATGGTGCTGATGATGTCTGCTCACCATCCAGCCAGGGCCATCTTGCTACACCATACTGTGACTAAGAGGATGGTATGGTGAGATGAAGCTAGTGTGCTAGTCTGGGGTTTGGGGATGGATAGGTGGAGGAGAGACACAATGCAGTAATTTTAACCTATAGTTGTTCGGGTTTTTTGATTCATTTTGAATACCTCCCTATATTGTACCTATTTTGGTACATGGCACACTTTAAAAGGGTAGTCATTATAGTGAAATCTCTATGTGATCCAGGATCCTAAGGGGGACTATTATGAATAGCTGTCTCATGGATAAGATACCATAATCTTGATTTTAAAGATGATTTTGTTCAACACCAGTGTGTATATGCATACAAATACATCCATGTACACTGTTATACTTTTCAGTGTCTGTCTTGTACTTTTTCATAGACTTAGAGGGTAGTATTTCTACTACATGATAAACGTTTTCAAGATAGGTAGGTGTCTTATATAGATAGCTTCAAACATCAGAAGATCTGAGCTCTATATTAGCCAGGCCCAGGACCCTTGAGCAGAGCACTGAGCCTCTGATGAGATTTTTCCAGCTGTCAAAAGGAAGGGCCCACTTCTTTAGATCCTGTCCCAGTTTCATCCTGGGGATCAAATGAAGCGGTACCCCTGAGAATAGATGGAGTACATCCTGTTTGGGCAAAAGCTCACAGTAACATAGGATGATTGTTCTGCTTGGGCACAGTGACAGAAGAATTACTGTGGCTTCAATATTGTTCCTAGGAGAGGCCATAGCCCTGAAAATGCTCTCTGTGTGGGATTTGCCTCTGGGATGACTTTGAATTGGGTGATTTTGTCTGTGCTCAGGTCTGTAGGCAGAGACAAAACCTCCCCCAGTTCAGAACATTTGTCATGTAAGGGATTTTCAATGGGAGTGGGATGGTTGGAATGAGGGAAGAAATGGCCAGCACGCTTGCCTTGCCCATGATGACCAGCGCCTTTTTCAAATGCGTTTCTATGCACAACCATAGGCAACTCATTTCCCAGTATATTGGTCATTTTAAGGTGACGACGACGACAACGACGACGACGACGAGACTAGGGTTTCTATTGTATATTTTATTTGCTGGATCCTAGGTTTCCCTCTGTTAAAGAGAAACTCTTTTGAATCAACTTAAAGACTCACTCACATCTAAAAAATTATCAGAAATTATACTTTAGATGTCACCAGCTCTGCTTATTTCAGGTAAACCAGGAAGGGAAGTAGAGGGGAAATAGTTCTCTCCATGCTCTTTGAGTGGCAGAGTCTGCTCAGTGGAGGAAAGACAGGAATACCTGGTCCCAGATAACAGGCCCTTCCAAGCCCAGTCTGGCCATTTGGCTTGGGCTCTGTCCTGGAGCATGACTCCTCTCTAGAACAAGCAGAAGGCACAATTTGCTTTTAGGAGCCCCATTTTTATGAGCACTAAGGACTCCAGACGGTTGAAGTTCCTATTTGTAAATGAGTGAACAAGTTCAGGTGTCTCAGCTTTGACCTTGGTATAGGAAGAGGAGATTTCAGTTCACGCCTAGAGAGGGAAAAAAGGTTCAATTTAATAACCAAGATGTATTTGAGGAGCTCTGGGTGGCAGGCAGTACTTCAGGTGATGTTAACAGAGCAATTCTGTTTTCCATTGTTTACTTCAAGTGAGGGAGACAGAACATGGACAAATACATAGTATTTTCATCAATAGCGGCACACAGAGAAACATAGAATAGGGCAGAGAAGGAAGAGGAGGGCATCCTGCTTTCCTAGATGTGCCATCACACTAAGAGAATCAATGTTTGTCATCACCAGGTGACTTCTGGGTTGGGGGGCACGTATGTTCCCAGTCCAGAGGAAGGATTTTTCCCATTCATTTCCAGAAGACCCACTTTCAAATCAAACCCGGCAGGAGAGTTTCAGGTGACCTGTATCCAGGGTTATCTTAAAAGATGCCATACTTCTTTAAAAATGAACATCTTTTAGGTGGTCCAGCCAGGATGCAGGCTATTTTGAGACTTCCTGAGCATCATTTCTTGGCAAATTCCTTGAAATAAATCATGTATTGCACTGTCAGAGAGAGGTGCAGGGCAGAATGATGACTAGGACATACCCCGCTTCCTGTCCTTGACAAGCCTGTAGTGAAGCTGAGGTTTAGACATTGAAACAAACTGTGGCCTCACTGGGTGGGTGCAGCATGGAGGTGTGACCAAAATTCTCTGGGACCCCAGAAGGCAAGCAGAGAACACTGCCTCCAAGGGATTGGGTAACATTTCAGACTGCAATGACTTCTGATTCTTGGTTCTTTTATTCATTATTCCAAGGTCATGTGCTGCCTGCAGATATTGCTTATCTTCCTAACTGTCCCATCTCTGGACAATTGCCTTACTGGGATGTGGTTCACATGCCATACAGTTCATTTATTGTGATGAACTATATGGTTCTTTTGTGATAGTATCCAACGTATACCATTCATTAGGGCTTATTTTTGTATAGTCATCAAGTTGTACAACCATTACCAACTTTAGAACACTGTGATCAGCTCAAAAAGAAACCACACTCGCCAGCAGCCACGTGCTGTCCCCATCCTTCCCAGTTTTATTTCCTAGCTACAGAAAATGCACACGTATATGGTCATAGATGCATGAAGAGAAATACAGAGAGGTCAGAGAATGGAGGGGAGAGGATGTGGCAGCAGCCTGGGTTATTTTGTATGAATGAAATCATACCGATGTTCTTCTGTCCTCCCCACCCCATGAATGATTTCAGAGTTTATGTTATAGCACACTTCCACACCTCATTCCTTTGTCAGAAGTCCTTTTCTCCACACGTCAGCTGATAGACATTGGAGTGCTCCTAGAGTGGGTGCTCCTATGAATACAGCTTCCACTTTTTGTGTTGCTATGTATTTTCAGTTTTCCTGAGGCTCTTCCTGGGTGGAAATGCAGGTTTGTACATTAATTCTCTTTAGTTTTCTTGAAGTAGGGCTCAGCTGCTTCTCCTCATGGCTGCATCGTTTAACATTTTAAGTAGTGTGTGAAAATTCCATTTTCTACACATCTTAACTAATTATTACTTTTTTGGGTTTTCTGTTTTCTAAGTTATGCCTCCCAGGGGTTATCAAGTGGTTTGATTTGCATTTCTCTGATTGATAGATTGTGTTGGATGTCTTTCCACATGCTTTCTGGCCACTGAAACATCTCTGGAGTAATTTCAAAATCAGATCATCAGGCTCTTACCCCTGAGCTATCTCACTGGCCCAGATCAGACTTGTTTTTAAAAAAGCTTTCCTTATGATTCCAGTGGGGTTGGAAAATACTTGTATAGGCTGAGAAGACCAGGAGTCATAATCATCATTTAGAGAAAATACAGACAGGTTAAAAAAACAAACAAACAAACAAACAAAAAAACCCAAAAACCAAAACCAAAAAACAACAACAGAAACCCAGGAAAGGCGGTCCAAAGATGATAAGTTGGGGAACAAAAGCCAAATAAGTATTCTCATAAAAACCAAAGAGAGAGAGAGGTTCAGAGGAAAGCAAGCAGTGGGTATGTGAGGGAGACAAAGCAGCTGTTGATGTAGGCAGTTTCAGTGAGGACAGAAGGCATCTGCACTTTCTCCTCAACCCAAGTCTGCTTCAGTTAATCTACTCCACAGGAGTAGGGCTTGAAGAGCAGACAGCCTCATGGACCTGAAGCAATGTCTCACCTTTCTTCCCTGGGTTGTTTTTATTAACGAGGAGGTCTAGAAGTTGTTTAAAGATGGCAGGAGAATCCTGAGGTTTCTTCTTGCTGCTGTGGTAGCCTCTGCTGTTGTTGGCTATCTGCTGCAAGGGCAGCCTTGTTCTGCAGAATTTGGAGGCCAGACTTTAGTGTTTCTTTCCCATGTATTTTCTTTGTCTGTTTTACACTTAGCAGCTACAGGGCCAATCATTTATGTTCCTCTCACATGAGCATGGCTGTCTTCCCTACTCCGAGCCCAGGGGACATTCACTGCCAAGGTGGCACCTCAGTTTGTCATTTGTTGTGATAAAACACCATGACCAAAACCAACCTGGGTAGGAAAGCGTTTGTTTTAGCTTATAGGCTAGAATCTATTGATGAGGGAATTCAGGACAAGAACCCAAGGCACGAGCTGGGAGGCAGGATCTGAATCAGAATCCTTGGAGGATTGCTGCTCACTGGCTCACTTCATAACTCCCTCTGTCTACCTTCTTATATAACCCAGGCCCCCTCCTGCCTAGGGGTAGCCCTGACCCCCATGCCTGGATCCTCCCACAGCAATCACTTATCAAGAAAATGCACACCCCAACATGCCCATGAGCTAACTTAATGGAGGCAATTTCTCAGTTGAGGTTCCCTCTTCTCACGTGACACCAGTTTATGGCAAGTTGACAAACACTAACCATCACAGAAGAGACTATGAGTTGGTTTAAAGGTTTTGTCTCTTGTTAATAAGCTGTGGTCCCTGCAGGTGAAATGTTAAGCCTGGTTTTTTGTTTGTTTGTTTGTTTTAAATTCTAATACTATAGACTTACATTTTTTTTAAAAGAAAGAAAGAAAGAAAAGAAAAGAAAAGTTGGTCCTAACATTCAGGTGATTGGGGCCATGTCTCCAGAGCCCTGAAGCCAAGGTAATACAAGAACACATGTGTTCATCTTCACTCTGCCTTCACTGGCCAAGCATCTCCCAGCATCTGGGGTCGCTATCATGGTCCCTGTCCCATCACTTTTATCTATCTGGATGGACCAAAGGAAGGGAGTGGGAGTCACAAATGCCTCCTCCCTGTTTGCCTTCACTGCCACAGAGTCCAAGGGCTAAGCTGCAGACTCTAGCCCAGCCAGCCATTCTCAGCCTTCCTTTAGTATAGTTCCCCATGTTGTGGTGACCCCTAGCCATAACATTATTTCATTCCTACCTTGTAACTGTAATTTTGCTACCATTCTGACTCATAATGCAAGTATCTGATAGGCAGGATCTCTGACATGCGACCCCCAGCTCACAGGTTGCAAGCTGCTGCTCTGGCATAAACTATGATTTGGTTTCAGTGGATGAATGAGAAGAAGCAAGCATTTCATTTCCCCTGAATAGGCTTCAGTTTTCTTGTCTCTTCCGATGGAAGTACCCGTAGTTCACCCCTAGAAAAAGGGCCTAGTCATTCCTTTGGAGGCTGTCCGTGTTTAGGAGCTGGGATCTTAGGAACAGAGAGGAGATCCTGTGTGAGTCTGCATTTAATAAGCCAAAGGGGTCTACTGTTATCTTTGATTTTACCCTGACAAACCGAACTTCTCCCTCCAGCCTTGCCATTCAGTAACTCTTTACTTCCGAGATTCAGAAGTTCTAAACAAGGCAACGGACAGATTGCTTTTAGACACTGTTCCCTCTCCAACTCCACTAAGGCTTAGAGGTGGCAAAAATCCATTGTGGCACCTTCCACATGTGCCCCAGCCTTGGAAGGGGAATTGCCCTCACTGTGGGTCACCTCTACATGACTTCATGTTCCCTCCCACATCTTGTGTTGTGTCACAGTGGAACTAGTTGACACCAATGCTGGTGGCTCTGTGAATTGTCTCAGGAGTCCACTTTAAGGGAAGGGGGTTCCCATAGCAATGCAACCTAGGGGATGACCCTTTTTCTCCCTCTACCTAGCAAAACCCTTCTCCTTTATCGAAGGCTAGAATCCCCTGTAGGTGAACCATCCCACTGAGCTGAGAATCCCACCCACTCTCACATGGGTCTCAGACCTTATTAGCTATGGGGTGTCTGTCCCGCGTGATTGTCTTTGCTCTTTGTCCTCTGCTATTCAGACTTGCCTTTCTTCTCAAGCTTCATCATCCTCCTCTACCTCAAATCTTCCTGTCTGGGCTGGTTGTCTTCAAGGTCTGAAGTGAAACAAACATACTACCCGTGAGCATATTGCTAATGGATCATCTACACACCTGCCAGCGATAGCATCCCAACCCAGGACTATTTGTGATGATAGTGTCGCCAATGTGATAGAATCTAGAATTGCCTGGGAAATGGGCCCAAAGATATGTAGAGGCAGGGGATGCAGTTATCTTGATTGTATTGAGGTGGGAAGACCTGCCTACTGTGGGTGGCCCCATTCCCTAGTTGGGATTCTGGATTGCATAAGTTGGACCAAGAAAGTTGAGCACAATCGTTCATCACTCTCTGCTTTATGAATGTTATGTGACCAGCAGCTTCAAACTCCTTCTGCCCTGAATTCCCCACCATGATGGACTGTATCTTGGAACTCTGAGCCACGACACAACCTTTGTCCCTTAGTCTGCTTTTGTCTGGGTACTTTGTCACAGTGAACAGAAAATGAGACTGAGGCAGTGCTTTTCCCGAGACACTGGCATTCCTGTTCTCCTTTAGCACAGGGTGGAGAGACGTGGCTAAACCTCCATCACCTTCTGCCACTTCTCCTCTCTACTCATTTTAAAGGTACAGTAGAAAAGAAATAAAAAATAAATAAATAAATAGAGCACCAAGATACTATAAAGTAACAGAAGTACTTCTCTCTCTCTCTCTCTCTCTCTCTCTCTCTCTCTCTTTCTGTGTGTGTGTGTGTGTGTGTGTGTGTGTGTGTTTACCAAGTACCCTTGGGTGCTGGTACAGTCTCAGGCCCTTCTTTCAACAGTGCTCACAGCCATGGAAATGAACAGCAAATTGACAAACAAATCTGACGTGTGGAGGCCTGGAAGGGTTGAGTAAGGGTTGTGCTGTTAATAAAAGCCTGCAGGAAGAAGAACCAGGCCTGTAAAATGGAGAGAGTAGTTGGTCAGGAAGAAGGGCCAGTGGGAAGACCTGCCTTTGGGAAGGGCTGGGTGGATTTGAGAAGGATGGAGGCCAAGATCATATCAAAGTGGGACACTTGGCAAGTTTAGGCATTGACAGTAATAATTGTTTTGGTAATAGACATGAATAGATTTCAGCAGTGAGGGCAAGTGACATATATATAATATTTATAATATAGAAAAATCACCCTTACTGCATAAATATATATAGAGAAATATAGAAATAATACATACATAGAAATGCATACATTCATTTATTTATTAGAAATTCCTGTGTCAGAGTGTGAAAATGTAGTGTCTGTCACATTTCACGCATGTTCAGATAGGTCAGTGTGGCTATCAGCTTGAGTTAGTGATGTATAACTTCCAGGGAAGGCACTCTCCTGAGCACCAAGCCAGCATCTTGGAGAATTGAAAGCCTAGCCCAGACCTGCTGCTCCCCACGTGGATATAAACTCCATTCTTCCCCAGACCGATTAGTAGGAACTTGGGCTGAGTGAGTCAGGTTCTGGGGTGGGGAAGGTAGAGAGGGCCATGTCGTTGGAGCTGCTCATGAGGACTCTCGGGCCGTCCTTTCCGTCTACCTCATTGCGGACAGACGAGGACCACAGCATTCTCCTTCACTGCAATTCTGAAATGTTCTTTCCAGCACAGGCCCTAAAGCCAACTTCCTTTGCCTAGTAAGTCAGTCCCAGTCCCCAGCTCATCTGAGGTGGCCAAACCCAGAAGGTTAAGAACCAAGTACCCAGAATGGTTTTGTGTGGGTATCAGAGACCCCGGGAGGAGTACTCGTGGGGTCTGAGGGCAATAACTGAGCACACAGACGGTCTGGGGATGAGACATTTATAAAATCCACTCAGAAACATTACCGAAAGGCTCTGGGGAGTGCCCCCTTCTCTTTCCATCACCAAGGATGGTTGATGGATTCCAAAGGACAGCCAAACAGGAAGGGCCTCATTTCTGAGGCCCCGGGAGCCCTTTCATTTACTTGGCACTCATCACCTTTCCAAGGCAATTTTCAGTGTAGCACTCTCCAGGGTCATTGCTGCTCTGCTGAGGGGATCATATAGCCTCACCTGCAGAGATCCTTCCCCTTCTCCCTTCCTCTGCTTTGTCCTCCCAGGGACACTGAATTCAATTATCAGTTGTCAGCCTGTTACTTCCTGGCTCCCCAGTTGCTGGTGTCTCGCAATCAATGGGCTCCAAAGCAATTCATAACCCTTTTTTCCTGCCCCCCCCCCCACCTCTTGATGGCAACACAGGTTCCTCTGTGCCTAGCTGGATGCCGCTGAGTCATCCTTGACTCACGCTTCTTACTCTAGTAGCAAATTAACTGCTGAATCCTGTGGTATGTCTTTCCATGATGTCACTTGAATCTATCTCGTCCTCACTGTCCCTCTTCTGAGTGGGCGGGCTAGCATTACTTCCGTCTCTCAGGGAGCATCTGACTGCATATTCTAGTACCCACCTTCGCACCCCGGCACCGGCACCGAGGGAAGCCTCTCTGACCATACCTCTGATTTGTCTCCCCTGCTGTCACATTGGTTTTGAACACTTTTTGTTTTAGAGGTCACAACACCATTTCCGATGTTCCATGCTCAAGGTAAACTTAGCAAGCACTGTTTTAGGGCATGATTATTATTTTTTCTTTTGAGCTACAGTGATCTTTCAAAAGATGATAAGAAAGACCTTCTTTGTATAATTTATTTTTATTTTATGTGCATTGGTATTTTGCCTGCAGGTATGTTTGTGTAAGGGTGTCAGATACCCTGCAGTTGGAATTACAGATAGTGGTGGCATGTGGTGCTGGGGATTGAACCTGAGTCCTCTGTAAGAGCATCTAGTGCTCGTAACTCCTGAGCCATCTCTCCAGCTCCGATAGGGCTTCTTAGTGTCACTGAATTCTGTTTATTGTGCATGTGTGCACTTGTTTCGGAGCTGAGGTGACTGGAAAGCCCTGTGTTATTTATCTCCTATTTATTTTTGCTTCTGTCACACCTGTGCCATTATGCCTGCTAAGTAAGCATTGTTCTAAGAGCTTTCCATAGGCAAAATGACTTAGCTCTCCCAACAATTCCAATTGCACTTTCATTTTACCAACAACAAACAAAACTAATGTAAAAAAGATGGATCACCAGCTAGGTCTTTAAAAAGAAGATGTGGCAAAACCAGTGTGTGAGTTTGTACCATGCACAGTGTGAAGACCTCAGACCTACACTCCCAACCTCTGAGTCCAGGCATCCCAGGCACCGGCATTCCCAATACCTGAGTTTGTATTGACTTTGTAGTTAGCTGATGTTTTATAGCCAAGCGGACAGGTATGTGCACTGGTGGTCAGAAATACCGATGCAGGTGATGGGCACACACCTAACTGCCATCAGGACCGACTGTGGGCACTATCCAGGAAGTCACTGTGTAGCTCAGAGATGGCGGTTTGATATTTGCATCCTCCTACTTCTCTCTCTCTCTTTCTCCCTAGTACATGGGATGCATTGAAGTACTACAATCAATGAGGTCCCTGGATTTTGGGATGAGAACCCAAGTCACAAGGTAAGATAATGAAATTGGAAGGGCTTTAAGGGACTGTAGTTTAAAGTCCCTGTAGTTTCTCCTGTGGGTCTCTTATGAAGTCTTCCAAGTCACTCATGCAGCTAGAAGGGAGAACTGCCTATCCCGTCGACTTCATGTGACTAGCTTGATCTCATTATAACTGAAGACCTATATGGAAAAGCATTAGCGTTACATATGAGCATTTACAAGGTGTTTGGTGGTTCAGGCTATAGAAGTAACTGTTTTCCTAGGTACCAAAGTGTTTAAAAGTATGCCTAGAAATAAGATATTAAGAGTCTCCAACACATCAAGAGGTCACTCAGAATAAGACCAAGCAAGAACTTTTGACATTGTAAAGGCCAGGATACCCTATTCATTCAGTCTCTGACAGGAGAACCTGTCTGGGTAGCCTTCCATTTTGTACAATGAAATGGGTAGACCTCTACCCAGAGTTGCTCCACATAGGTTAATACAAGAAACTAGAGCCCTTGCAAGTCAGAGTCAAGCAGAGCATCAGCACAAGGCAAGCTTCCTTAGAGTCAACTTTAAAACAATGGTGGAAAGAGAGGTAAGTGACACCAGCAGCTGGGAAAGCTGTGGTGGGGAGGAGATGGGGCGAGAGGAATTGTGTGATGAATGGTTCAGGATGAAGACTGAGGTATCTGTTGTGCAGGGTGCCAAGTGTACCTCAGAGGCCCGCCACAGTTCCCATCTGGACCTGTGACTGTGAGCCACCTGTTTAGAGGTGAATGTTCTCATTATGGAGAGAGAATGACCTTTCCTGATGCTCATCTCATGTGATTCTAGACATAGAAGCTCCCTGTTACCCAGGAGCCTGGGAATAAAGGCCTTTTCCCATCTAGGAGACTTGCAGTATTCAATGAAGTGTTAATTCTTGTGCTGTGGTTTTCAAAAACCTTATCTCAAAATGTTCTTAGTTTACTTAGACCAAAGTAGACTTTTGATACAATAAAATGAACCCATATATCCCCAGGGTTCCAGGAAAGGCACTCTAGGGTATACTGACTTGGACTCTGCCTTACAAAGTGTTCAGTTCTTCCTTTCCAAATTTCTCCTTGCCAATCATTGGCATTCCCTTAAGAACTGTGCTTAGTGGGCAAAATTGCACACATGTCAGAGGAAGCAAAAATAGATGGGTGACAAATAACACAGGAACGGTCAACTTCCTAAGTGCTATAAAAGGCATATAAATGCACAAATACAGAATTTAGTAGCATCAAGACCTTATTATATTTTGTGAGACGTCAAACAAATGGCATATAATTGGGTTTGTGACACCTAACTCAGTCTCTGGACCATAGAAGAGACTTGGTGGATATTTATTTGATTAGATGTGTTGTTTTTTTACCTGGTTGCAGATCCTATGTTTAGAGGTGGTCACAACATTTCTTCTCTTTTGTACCCTACTGTTCACATTCTTACACCCTTTGTATTGTTCCACAAAGGACACAGGTTATAGACTACTTTCCATCCTGTTAACCATTTTGGGCTTCTTTTCAATGATCCTGCACCCGAGAAAACCCTTCTTATGATCCTACAGATTCCAGGAAGTGTGTTGATCCTGGGTGCCTCAGGTGGGTGCATAGGATAGAAACATGGCAACTGTCCTGACCTGGATGTACCCACCTTCATACAATGAAGCTTGTTTGGTGGTGATGTCATGTTAAGATACAATACTTTTTGGAAGTGATTAAGAGGCAAAGACAGACCTCTTCCTGTAAGTGGAGTTAGTGCCCTTTTCAAAGAAGTACAGGGAGCTGCTGCCTGCTTCTTCCACATGAAGATCAGAAAGGGCCAGACAACAAGTATGCTGGCGTGTTCATCTTGGACTTGCAAGCTTCCAGGACTGTAAGAAATAAATTCGCATGGTTTATAAATTTCTCAGTTTTAATATTTACTATAGTAGCAGGAGCCCTAGACTGAGATAGTAAGAACTTATTTTTTGTTTATACATCTGATTACACACAGACCCATTCTTTCACTTGAGTATTTATAGAGGGCCCCAAAACTGCTTAAGTATTATGGGTCCCGCATGAGTAAGACAAGGTCTGCTTCTGTGGAACTTAACATCTGAGGTGGGAAACAGGCCGTTAGAGGGAAGAAACTATACAGCGTGCTTGCAGGTAACAACTGGAACCATTGCTCTAATAACAGTGTGATGTGGGAGGTCTTTCTGTACTCTGTGAATTACCACTGGAAATACAGGAACTGTTTTGACCTACTGAAAAGGAGCTTGGAGGCAGGCAGCAATTCCAATCATAGAAAAAGGAGAAGGAGGGCGGGGTCAGTGGAGATGCTGTGGCCAAGAAAGCAAGATGTAAAGGAACTCAGGTAACACCATGGAGCTATGTGGCAAGACATAGATTAATAGAAATGAGTTAAGTTGCAAGAGCTAGCTAGCAATGAGTCTAAGCCATAAGTTTGTAATTAATGTAAGTCTTTGTGTGATTATTTGGGACGAAGTGGCTGCGGGACTGCAGATCTGGACTTCAGGCTGGACAGGCCAGAAACTTCTGGCTATATTATTGCTCAAGACATGGTCCTGTAGGCAGGGTGCTTCCAAACTTTATTATTTCCTAATCACTCAAATAATGAATAGTTATTAGAACATTAAGAAACACAAGAAAGGAAAGACTGCCTATAATCCCACCCAGAGATGATATTCATTATTACTTTGTTCAGAATATCTTTCCAGCCTTTACTTACTTCTACACATGAGATTACAAAAACATAAATAATATTGTATTATCTCTACCACACTGAACATTTTCCTACTGCTCCAATTTTTTATTGTGGTTAAGTATATAAAATAAAGTTACCATTTTAACCATCTTTTAAGTTCAGGAAGTATATGTTGATTCATACTACTGTATAAGCAACACCAACATCTACCCCAAGAATGTACTAATCTCCCCGGAATAACATCCTGTACCTATTAAACACTAACTCCCTACCCCCGACCCCCACAATCTCTGCCAACCATCCTTCTGATTTCTGTCTCTGTTGTCTTGACTAGATCAAATAGTTTAGATGTTTAAAAAGTTTTTGATTTATTTTGCTGGTTTTTTTTTTTCTGAAAAGTATACTTTATACTCTTACTTACTAGCCATACATTGTAATATATAGGTTACAAAAACAGGTTCACCATGTGTATTATTTGGATGAGAACATTGTATCTGAGTTTAGAAGTTTTTCTCTAGACCCCCCTCTCCTATGGACAATAGGACCAGCACAGCCAGTCAAATGGGCATCTTGAAGTCACTTCAGGCCCCTGAACAAATTGTTCAGCCCTCTCATATGATTAGAATAAGAACATGGCTCTCCTTCTCTGTAGCATCTCTTACCCATCCTGGGTTCCTAAATGCTTAGCCCTCTTTCCTTCTTTATTTTTGCCCTGGGTAAACTTCTTTTTCCTTGTCTGTGTCTGTGTACCATGTGTGTGCCTAGTGCCAATGGAGACCAGAAGAAGGGATCAGCTCTCGCGGGACTGGAGTTATGAATAGTTGTAAACCATCGTGTCCAGAGTCCCTGAAAGAACAGCCGTTACGCTGAATCATGGAGCCATCGCTCCATCCACTTCCTCATAATTTTTATCCCATCTTCGAGCCCTGATGCTGACCCAGATCTCAGTTGTTAGCAAGAGAGGATTCAAGGCAAAGGAGCAGGCATTTCCTGCTAATACAGAGAAATACGATTATTAAGGAAGCAAATACAGACTAATATTTGTCTTCAAAATATCTGGAAAAAAGAAACAAATAGAAAAGGGGGAAGAGGAAATGAAAAGCATGTGGCAGATGGTATGGTCATTTGCTCTCCTCCATAAAAATGTCCTCCTCTGGAAGGCTAGGGAGCTCACCAAGCCAGCTACCTCCCAGGCCTCGAGCCAGAGCTCTATACCCCACCACAACATCCACCAAATCCATGAACTGTTTAAACATATGAAGGGGGCAAACCCACAGATCCAAAATGGCAGGATCTCCATGACACAGGACAACAGAATATCCAAGAGGAGCCCCAGTGAGGGCCCACTATCAGGGTGTAGCAGAAGCCAGAGGCCTGGAGTCAGACCCATGATTCGTGGCAGTGAACACTTGCAAGGAAAGAAAAATGGACCAAAGGATAAACTGTGATTCAGCAGGCTCCACTACAGCTTCCATGATGAGGGTCTGCCTCTCTTTTCTTTTCTTTTTTTTTATTTAAAAAATAATTGGTTTTGTTTTGTTTCTTTGTATTGTTTAGATTTTGAGTTTTGGTTCTGATTTGACAGGGAGTTTGCAAAGGCAGAGGATAGATGTGAGGAGGCAGGGAGATGGGTGGGATCAGAATGCATGTTGTAAAATCCACGAAGAACCCATAAATGTTAAAAAAAATTAGAGAAATATGTCCTTTCCACAATTTTAAAAACAAAGTTAAACAAAAGACCTAAGTTTGCCCTAAATCAAGAAACACAGATAAACCAGAAATCTAGTCATTAATACACAAAGTTTATCTTTCTCTCCTGAATTGACTATCCACATAATGACAGAAGAACCAATCTTCACTCTACTTAAGATGCCTCATCACAGAGGTCAAGGTGGGATCCTGCCAGGTGGTGGAGGAGGAACAGAGAGATACACCCAGGGAAAGCCAGGGAAGGGCTGGTGGGCAAGCCTTGGTTTTTATCCTGAAGAACAGATCTTGTTATTTTGAGCATCAAGAAAATTTCAGAGGCTATGTGTCCTAGTCACTGTTCTATGGCTGGGAAGCGACACCATGGGCAAGGCAACTTATGAAAGAAAGCGTTTAATTGAGAGCTTGCTTAGTTTCAAAGAATGAGTCCATGACCATCACAACAGGAAACTAAGCAGTAAACAGAAAGGAGCAATAGCTTGGGGTTCATATCTTATCCCCAAGTTATCCCCACAAAGAGAATGAGACCAGGTTTGACTTGAGCTCTTAAATCCTCAAAGCCAACCCTTAGTGACAGACCACGCCTCCCAATCCTTCCCAAACAGTTCTACCAGCTAGGGACCAGGCATTCAAATGCATGAGCCTCTGAGGTCATTTTCATTCTAACCAGCATGCATGCCACATTTGGTTCATCATCATCATACAAAACAACTCCAAAGTGCAGGGTCTCTAGCCCCTTGCTCACTGCCCTGCCCTCTCCCAGTATTTAGCGCTCTGCGTTTGCAACCTTTATTTGAGAGTGAAGTCAGCTATTTTAAACCAACAGCCCAGGGTCAGCCTCCTGTGGGGCTCCAGGGGCAGCTAGGAGATAAAGGCTCACAGTGAAAAGGGCATCAGTTTCACCGAGTTCTCTGAGGGAAAATGGAGAGCTGACAGAGAACGGGTGGTGAGTACTCTCTTTGGAGGCCATGACTTAAGATTTGTTTTCTCTACCCGATAGCAACAGATTGCACATGTCAGTTTATCTGCCCTACCCTACTCCATAAAGGGCAGGGTGGGAACCTTTGAGCACAGATAAAAGGCAGGCCATCTAAGTATTTTGAGTACTAAGTAAGGAATCAGGGATTATAAGGCAAAGGAACTGTCATCATAGTTTGATATTCTTCCCATTGATCTAAAACAGTGAACCAGCAAGTTCAACTTGCTGCTGTCTTAAAAACTGATGCTGTAAGCCATTACCTCCTAGCCGCCCCTGCAGCCCACAGTAGGCTGATCTAATGTTGTTGGCTAAGCCTAGCTGGCTTCACTTTCAAATATGAGTTACAAATGCAGGCTGCTAAATACTGGGAGAGGGCAGGGCAGTGAGCAAGGGGTTAATAAGGGACTTCAATGGGATAGTTAAGGCAGTTCTTCAGAAACAAATCTCTGTCTATGTTTTGTTGTGGATTAAACCCTGGATCTGGGCATGCAAAGCACTTATTTAGCCACTGAGACACATGGACAGTTGGTATTCCCATCACCCCACCCCCACCCCCACTATGCATACTACTCAGCTCCTATTTGGGGCTATCAGGGCACTTTGTTATCCACTATCCTTGAGTCTGAGGGTTCTCTCTTAGTTTGGGGCCACCCATGATGTCATGATGTCTGGAGCATGGTTGATAGGTGTCTTAGTTTTCTATCACTATGAAGAGACACCAGGAGCAAAGAAGCTTACAAAAGAAAGCATCTAACCGGGGGCTGCTTCCACTTTCAGAAGGCATGGCCACGAACATGGCGACAGGCAGGCAGGCATGGCACCGAGCAGTCACTGAGAGCTTACAGTAGATCTCCAAATCGGAGTCAGAGAATGAGAGACCAGGCCTGGTGAAACCTTGAAGTTCACCCCAAGGACATACCTGCCTCATCAAGGCTGCACCTCCTTATCCTTCCAAGCAGTTCTGCCAACTAGGGACCAAGCATTCAAATACATAAGCCTAATAGGGCTGTTCTCAAACCATCAATATACATTTATGACTTTTTGGTTCTAACTCTCACATTTTTAAATGACTCTGGAGTTCTTAAAGCTTCATTGTCATTCATGGCTAGAAAAAGGCAAAAAAAAAGATAAAGAGAACCTAAGATATAAGGATTGGGACTTTTGGAGAGACCCAGAATTCTAGAATAATGAGCCCTTGGGGAATTGTTTAGGTACCTGACTGTTCAACCCAGTGTTCTGCCTGTTGGTGCTCTGCATATGTGTTTTTGTGCAAAGGAAAAGAATACATGCGCCATGGAGCCTCAGTGTGGTTTTCGTGGGCTTGAGGTCTGGAACGGTGGCTGTGAGCCGGACAGTGACTTCTCAGTCTGAGTGCCGCAGGCTGTGCCCCAACCTCTTCCTGAGCGAAGGGACCAAATGTAGTGTTCAGTTATCAAGCAGTGGTCAGAAGTTTATTAATTAGTAGATATTATCATCATCTCCCTCATCATAAACTCTAACATCCATAAGCTAAATGTTAAGTGTGTCCTGTTACCCATGAGGCAAAGAGACATGAAGGATTTTACGAAGGTCAGCTCACATGTCCATAAATGATAGCAGTGGAAACTAGGTCTAATGACTGACTCTTCAACTCTTTACCTCCAAGGAAGAGAATTTTAAGGGAAAAATCTTTTTTTAAAAAATTTTTTCAGAACTATACTTTATATATATCAACCCAACTGATAGTATTAAATAATATAGTAGATGACTTGATATAGTTATAAACAGAAAAAAAAGACTAGTCACAGAATATATTTTACACATCAATTCATTTAGAAAAAGTGATTTAAAAAAAGATCTAAAAAGTTCTGGTGAGGTGGGGGCATTGTAACTTGAATTTTTTCCCTTAGGGAAATGTTAAAAGACAAATGTGTTACCAATGAATTCTCAGCTGGAACTGAACCTGGCTCTCTTCATGTGTGAGCTCTCTCTAAAACACCTTCACAAGGGTTTGTAGATCTGCAACCGAGAATATTTTAGTGTTTGTTTGTTGTTTATTTTTCTCCAATCTTGACTAAACATGGAGAAAAATAGCCTTAGGCATTCTGAGTTATTGTAAAAGGGCTTGTTAGAAACAAAATGTTGGAGCATGTCCCTGGAAGTTTTGATTAAGGAATTTGTATGTCTAAGGTCCCAGGTGACATTCATGCTACTGGTCCAGGGGCCACACTTTGAGACTCAGATGCAAGGGACACCTTCCTATCCAGTGATTTGAAAATAAGGAATTCTGTTAGACTGTGTATCACATAGCAAGCCCTTATTTTGGAACATCATGTGGAGCTTTTCCTTTTGTTTAGAGGACAGGAGAATGGATGTAATGGGGATACAAAAATAGTAAGTTTTCGTTCTTCAACATCTTATATATACAGAGAAATTAGTGATACGGTTCTGTTAGAGACATATGCTAAGAGGCCTCTAGAATTTATTAAACATGAATTACATCCTGAGAAAGACCGTAAGGTTGATTAATAGAGAGTTTGTGGCCAAAGAAAACACAAACCAGTTAATGCTTCTCTACCAGAATGACAGGCTTTCCATTTCCTGTTGCTGTTCCCCCTCAGAAAAGCGGAGCCTTGCTTGGTAGGAGAAATACATGTCCCTAGTCCCTTTTGATGGTGTACCATCGAGCTGTACATGTGAGAGTTGTGCATTTTGTGGATGTCTGAACCATAGCAGGGTCTTTTAATTTATTATGAGTCATTCTTGAAAATTATGAATCACTGCTGTAATAGCATGAATTCAGAGGGACAGAACACAACATTGGGTGAGGGTATTGTATTTGCAAATGTGGAGACTGTAACAGCAGTTCTTTGCTGGGTCTCAGTAGATGGAGAGCTTGGTAGGGGTCACTTGAAGCTATCTCTTGATACACTTAGGAAACAGGTCTATGCAGAGGTAGAGAGTGAAGAATGGCTGTCACCACAGACTCTGTGGACAGTTCTAGGACTTGGCTAGCCCTTCAGTGTTGGATTGAAACAAAGTAAGTAGGCATTATCCAAGACCTGCTGTCTCTGAGGGTGGGACAGATGCATGATAATAGGACATGTCAGAACAGCAATATCTGTGAAGGGAACTCAGATGTGAACCATCAGCGGTAAACATTCCAGCATAGAGGAACTAGTGTATCCAACCTGAAGAGATTATCTTAGCATCAGCACTGTTGCTGTGACCAAATTGACTTGGAAGAGCAATTCAAAGGAGGAAAGGTTTTATTTGCCATACAGGCGCAAGTTACAGTCCATCGTTTGGAGAGGTCAAGCAGTTAGTCACATCATATCTACAGTCAAGGGCAGAAAGATAATAAACGCTTGCTAGTTTATTCTACTCTTATATAGATCAGGGCCCAATCCATGAAATGGTACCACACACAGTGGGTTTGGTCTTCCTATATCAATCAAAACAGACCCCACAGACATGCCCCCAGACCAACCTGATTATCACTTAATTGAGACTCTCTTCCCAGGCAGCTCTAGGTTGTGTCAAGTTGTGGATTAGTCTCTGGCTTAGGTAGGAAGATGGGATTTGTGTCTTGTTTCAGTGTCACAGATAGGCTGAAATCACATTAGATCCTGAATGCACTGCTGTCTCCAAAATAGTCTGCTAGGTGCCATGAGGTACCTGAAGGAAATAAGATACATGATCTATCTTTAAAAGGACTTGTATTATCTATTATGATTATACAAATTAGGCAGAATTTGCCCTATTACCCCCCACCCAGGTTAGATCCAGGTCCTAAGGCAGGTAGCCATGATAATGATAAGAAAATATGTCATTTATTGAGACATTGTTCAAAGCACTACTGACTTCTACTGTATTTATTTAAGGCTTTGAAACATGGTGTGTTAATCACTCTTCTATCTCTGTGAAGAGACACCATGACCAAAGCAATTCTAATGAAAGAAAGCATTTAATCCGGGTTTAGTCTGTTATCATCATGGCAGCAGCATGGCAGCATGTAAGCAGGTGTGGTGCTGGAGAAGGAGCTGGGAGCTACATTCTGATCCATAGGCAGAGGGAGAAAGAGAGAAACTCTGGGTTTGAAAGGGGCTTTGTAGAAAATAAATTTGAATAAGAATGTTTGTATGTGCTATTGACATTATGGTATAAAAACCATGCATGTCTGTTTACATGTTGTTTGTCCCTTTATATTCTTTATATATTGCTTATGGCTGTTTTTAAAGTCACAGTAGCAGAATTGTGACAGGTTGTATGGCTTGAGACCCCTGAAATACTTATTATCTGGACTCTTTAGAAAAAGTCTGTAGACTACTGCCCTTGAATGCTGTTTGTCTAGAGCTCTGTTGGAAGTACTTGGAAGACAGTGGGAAACTTGTAGTCCCGTAATTGAGAAACAGAGGCAGGAACATTAGGAATTCAAGTTCATCCCCAGCTACAGTGAGTTTGAGATCAGGCTTGGTTGCATAAGACCCTGTCTCAAATACAAGAATCAAACACAAACTTCCCAGGTCTTCAGGCCTATCCTGCACTAATTTAATCAAATGTCTGAGATTTTGTCTGCAGTGTGTGCCAACACTTTCTGGTGTTTCTGCTCTGTGAAGCCACTGCCAAGGAACAGCCCTTAGTGCCTTCAAGCACTGGAGGGCAGGTGGAGGCCTGTCTGCCCCCAGGTTACTAGGTAAAAGAGAATGCAGATAACCATCATCACCTGTGTGCAAGAGTCATTAGACAAAAGAGATTCAGCCCTAAAAAGAGATCTCTCACTTATAGCAGGCTGGGAAGAGCCAGAGGGAGAATCATGCCACATATTTATCCTAGCATATAGCATGTGGCTGAATTGAAAACAGGTTTTCTCCACAATGGACTATCAGTAAATGTACAGGCAGTAGAGCCCTACCTACCCCAGCCTCTAGGAGCAGATACCCTAATTCCTTTATGTTCATAAATACAGCCATCTGGTCAAAGCTATAGAGCAGAACCCAACCGTCACCCTGTGCAGTATGGCCAAGAGAAGGTTTAATCCACTGTGCAATATGGGCCGTGGTCTGTGCTTTGAAGTCAGTCACTAGCACAGGAGGTTAGGCCACAGGTTGCTAGGCCCCAGCCCAGATGTGCAAAGTTAGTAAAATCTCTAGGAATAGCTCTGGACATCTGCACTTGAACTAGCTACTAGTGGGCTAAGACCTCCCAGCTCAGTCATCCTCACCTAAATGGCCATGATAATAATTCTTGGCAGATGTGCAGGTCAGGGTTGCTATCCCACTAGTTACCATTGTGGATTTAACTAGTCAGGCCAGCTAGCAGTTCCTCTCGGGGCTGTATATGTCCACATTGAACCTGTGGAGGCTCCCATATGATGTCTGCAGCCAGCTATGCCCGCCTTGCTTTAGGAGCGCTCATTCTTTAAAAGGACAAACAGAAGCTACTCATTCATTCCATCAATTGCTGTCTCTAAATATCAGAGACATCTTTATGGCAAGTTAAATAGCAGGATTAAATGGGGCCAAATCTTCCTTCTTTGAAGATAGGCCTAATTTTTAGAAGTGCATGCTCATCGTTTAAATGAATTGGGGTAAATAAAGTGGCTGATTGAATTAGCTGACCTTGCCTTTTAAAAATAAGCTCTTGCCTCCTCCTCCTTCTCCTCGTCTTACTGCAGAGCTAAGAGTCAAACCAGTGCTTCCTACATGCAAAGACAGTACTTCAACATGGATATGTCTGTAGCCCAGGAAACATGATGTCAGCAATGACACAGTGAATCAGTAAGGCCTCGAACTCCCAAAAGACAAAGATTCACAATATTTTAAATATTTTGTGTAAAGCAGAGTTGCTTTAAGAAAGCTCAACATATTCCAAAGAGAAGAAAAAGTCTTTTGGATTAGTAAGTTTTTTCTTTGAGCCAACCTCCTTTCTTTATTGCTGTTTTCGCAAGTTTTCACCATTTGCAAACCTTATGGGTCATCAGTTTGTGGTTGTAGATGTTTAAATATTGAACCATATGAATCTTTTACAAGAAATCACAGTGAAGGGGTGCTAGACATAATCTCATCCGTTAGTTTGAAAGACGTGGGGGAAATGTGCTAGTTAGGAGAGAAAGGTTCTCCACTGGGTTCTAGTGTGGGATTCATTGAATCTGTTATTTGCATCCAAGCCAAAAGAGAAGGCCAGGCTGGACATAGAAACTCATGTACAATGAACCAGCTTAGATTGCAAATGCACTTTGGAGTCAGATTTTAAGCAGAATTCCATTCAAGTGGATAGAGTGGGGCGATAAACCAGTGCGAGGTAAATGCTGGGCACACTGGAAGGCTTTATTTACTGCTCTGGGACCAGAGAGGCCAGCTTCCAAAGTGAAAGGATACATTTTAAGAGCTGGGTGTACCTTCCTTGGGTGCTGGTGATGCCCCCTTGATAATGGCACAAAGGGAGTGTGAAGCCTTCCACTGTTCCCCAGTGTGTGGGCCCTGACTGCGGTCATTGTGTTCCTATCTCCGCAGTGAATGCAGCCTGGGTTCTAAAGTGTCCTGTCTGCGGGCTTTCACAGTCTCTCTTTCATGTCACCAAGCTGAACAAAACTGAACACATAGGTCGCCAAGTCTTGATGTTCTGTAGGAAAAGAGTTTCCCCAGGATGATCCCAACAACTTAAGGAGGCCCGGATGTGGATGTGGGATACTCTGGTCTTCGTAGGAAGGCAACCAGAGACTGCTGGGGAGACAACCATTCTTTGTTCCAGGATTCATGTGGAGATGAAAGTCGGGGAATGCCCCTGGGAATTACAGGCAGTTTTATTTGCTCGAGCATCTTTGACAATAATCTAGGAAGGCTCCTACTGTGATTAAAGTTGAGTCTCACGTCTGTTTGCCTAGACAGAATTGAGGTTGGGGGCAGACATAACCTGTCTCTCTCAACCTGGGGCGGTAAGGAACCTTAAACGGTTCCCACTGGGTCCTTTACCTGGGGTCCTCCTCTCCCCTCCCCCGTTCTTATTTTCTGGCTTTCCTATTTACTGAAGAACTACATTTTCATTAGGCAAAAGGTTTGCGCTATGGCATCACCCCCAGGAAATGTGCTGCAGTGTCCTGGACCAGGTTACTGTCTTCCAAACTTGAAAGGGGATGGGGGGTGGGGGGACGGACCGGGACGAACATGGCTTCCAGGGGACGACAAGTGTTTAAGGGCTAAAGACACTGGGGAAAAAACCCAAACAAACAACAAAACAAACAAATCTAACACAAGTCCCGCAGTGGGTAGAGTCCGTAAAGAAAAATGGCTTTGTTTGCATGATTAGTTTGGACTTTGTGCAGAAAGGCAAAATTTCTTTTTCTGTCTTCTGGTGTGGGTGGGGTTTTGCAGTCTCAACAGTCAAGTTTCAGCTGCATTCTCGTTCCCTTACATCAGCCCACGCTCCCTTTCTCTCTCACGTGGAGAATCAATGAACAAAGTAGCCACTGTTGATGCTGTGGTTAGGGGCGGGCTCACCCCCCCTCCCCCGCGCACCCCTCCAGCTCCAAAGAGCTTGTGCAGGAAAAGTCGGTGGCTGGGATTGCAGGCAGAAGGCAGTCTGCTGGAACTCTGGGCCCTAGGAGAGATCCTTTTCTGTCCCCCTGTATTCCTAGTCAGTGCCTTGGGCCTGGGGTGTGGCTGATGCTCCCAAAGTCACTGAGAGACACACTCATCCTTGGCAATGTTACAGTTAATTTCTTGGTCTCCATCTCAGGGACAGAAAAGATCTTTGTGGGGGGGTGGGAGTGGAAGCAAACAAAGGCAGCAAACGCCAGCGCCTTTGTCCCATGACTGGGATTCTGGGTTAGTTAGCACAGATATCAAGCAAGCAAAGAAAGCAGAAATTTCTATGTGAAGTTATTTAGAAGAAATTTCTAGAATGTTTTCTGGGAGGCTAGGGTGGGAAACTGGTCTTTCGAATTTGAATAAAGTTTGTACAATAGGTCTGCTTTGGGAGAGATAGCCCATGGTTGATTTTGGAGTCTCAAATTCTAGTGTGTATGTGTGTATATGTACGAGTGTGTGTGTGTGTGTGTGTGTGTGTGTGTGTGTCTGTCTGTCTGTCTGTCTGTCTGTCTGTCTGTCTGTCTGTCTGGGAGAGAGAGGAAGGGAGGGAGGGAGAAAGGGAAGGAGGGAGGGGGAGGAAGAGAGGGAAAGAGTGAGTCACTATGTAGCTTAGGCTGGCTTTGAACTATCAGCAATTCTTCTGCCCTTGCCTCTGCCTCACGAGTGCTGAAACTGTATGTGCCATCACACACATCCAAAAATAAGTATTTTTGAAAGCAAGTTCCCAGGCACAAAGGCACAGACTCTCCTCAATCTTTTGAGGACAGCTCCAGTGAGAGACCTTCACACTTTAAGAAGCCACAGGAACCTAACTTGGCCTAGGTTGTATGAGTGTACCTTGCAAGAACGTTCTTGCCAGGCCTGGGAGAATGCTGGTCAATTGACAGAGCCTGGACCAGGTAGATTGCCGTAGCCATTTTCCCTTTGTGGTTTACTGTAGCCTCCTCACCATAAAGGATTGTCCAGAGTGTAAATCCATCTTTCTGTTGGGGTATTTGTAACAAAGAGCAACCAACACACATTGCTCTAGTTGCAGAGCTGGAGACTCCTGTTTCTTCCCTGTCATGTGTGGGTCTGGATTTGCCTCTGTTTCTGGCATCATTTGATACCTTATTAGAAGACAGTAAAAGCTGGATTTGTTCACATTTAGATTCTCTTTACAATGTGTAGTCAAATACTTGCCTTGAAATTGTACCAGTGAAACTGAAGTTGAAGTACAGAGATGCCAAATCAGAGAGTGGCCAACAGAGTAACCCTGGCCAAGGGAGTCAGCTCATTGATTCCAGCATGCTGGAGAGTCAGGAATTGAGGGCTAGCCTGAGCTATACCATGAAACCTTGTCTCAAAAATTGACACAACCCTGACAAAACAAATAACAACCACAAAAAGTATCTTTAAAAGATTGTTTATCCAACTAACTTCAAATGGAAGTAAAACATTATATTGATTCTATCTAAATACAATAGGATCAGAAATAAGAAATAATCCAGAGCTAGAGAGATAGTCCACCTAGTCAAGAGCACTTAATGTTTTTTCAGAAGATCTGAGCTTAATTCCCAGCACCCACATGGTGGCTCACAACTGTCTATAACTCTAGTTCCAGAGGATGTGATGTCTTCTTGTGTCTGAGCTCTATGGAATTCTACACATAAGTGATATACACACATATACCCACCAGTCAGATCTGGTCAGCCCTTATTTCTAAAAATAAAGTTGAATTGGCACATAGCTGTGTTTGTTCACTTGTCTATATGTTGTCTCAGGCTGAGTTTTGTTGGAACTAAACACTAACACATTTGCTATTTGGCCTTTACCTAGTAATTTGTCCCTCAGCTTCCCATACCAGGGTCCAGCGTTGTCAATGGCTTGAACTTTCTTCATCCAGCACTGGATGCCATCTTGTCCTTGCTCATATTCGGTGTCTGTGATCCCAGTCCCCTCCGCCAGGATGGTTCACCTTCTGAGAGGGACCATTCCCTTCAAGTCAGATTCTCAGTGCTAATTTCTTTAGAAGATACTGACAGTTGATGTATGAGAATCAGTGTTTGAGAAACCACTTTGTGAAAATACAAGGTACTATATAAAAGCAGGGACTTCTCACATGAATTAGCAGTTATTGTATGTGGCAGCATCAACATCCATCACAGTTTCTATTATTATTTCAAACCACTTAGCTAGCACTCCCATTGGCTCCTGGGGAGTAGACAGTCTTCCATTTCTTAAAATACTCTATTAAATTTTATCAATACAGTAAGGAGCATGATAAGTTATTTTGGTGATACCAGAGGTCAACTTGGGATCAGTTGTAAGCATCTCATCATTTCAAATAATCATTTAGATGACTAAAATATCAAACAAACAACCAAGCAAGAAAGCTCAACCTTCGGCATCATCCTTCAGTTAATTCCAGAGAACAAAGATTGGAGTATTGGCGGAACAATAAATGTCATGACCTCCAAGAGACTACTAAACCAAAGAGCAGGTCTTTCCTTTGGTGAGTTATACAAGCCGTTATATGAAAGGAGAAGATAATGTTTTGGAAGAAAGTTTCATTTATTCAGAAAAAAAAAAAAACAGATTCTGAGCCAAAACATGTTATGTAGAAAGGATGCCCAGAATCTTTGGAAATTCTGCTTACTTCTGCAAAGTATTCTTTAGAACATGGAGCTCCAGCCTGTCCTAACTGGCTCTCTAGAAACATGTCTACAGTCTTATTGCTCTAATGGTTTGTTTCTCCCTTTCTTTGAATCATCATAAGAATATTAAAAAGCTGCAATACATCATTGTATGTGTGTACAGATGCAGGCTGTTAGTTTTAACAATCATCTTTTCCCTTTGCTTTATGAATAGGTTGGGTGTTCCACTTATAGAGGGAAATCCTGGTTGGTTATGAATGCTCAACCCTGGACCAGAAGTTTCTCATCATACCCGCCCTTCTGGGGAGGAGGTGCCTGCTTCTTCAGCACCTCTTATTTATTAATAGTGCTACCTGTTCCCCAGGAAGTGCAGTACATTGTAAGGTCAGAAAATAAGCAAAGAAGAGAACTTGACATTGATTTTTTTCTGCCTTGTGAAAGTACATGGGAGTTCAATGGCTTGCAGCAGGAGCTGAGTCAATATGGTTCCAACTGAGACCACCTTGAAGTTCAGTGTGTTCCCATCCCTCATAAACTTCCTCTACTGTCAGATTCATTCATATTTAATTATCTTTTGTGGTAAAATAATATGACCTTTGTTCACAACAGCATGGTGAGAATTTTGCTCATAGTAGAATTGTGATTTATTCTAAGAAAATGATTTATCCTTGTTTGTTCAAAATCAATATCATAATAAAATAAATCTGAAATTCCAAAGGACAAAAATAAAATAAAATGAAAATAAAACCAATAAAGTGAATTGTAGGACTTATTGTAAGATATTTTTTCAGTGTTAGAGTGTTGCTAACTCTTCCTGGATCTGAACTGCAGAGAAATCAAATATCATGCCTTATAGTGTAGGACTTAGCTAAAGTCATTATGTCAACATTATCCATTCTGTACACTCTCTTGAATGCTGTTCTTGGTCACTTACAGACCTCAGGTATAATGTTAAGACTCTCTTATCGTTTCTGTCTTTAGGGAAGCAATAAGCCGCCTGTGTGATGCTGTCCCTGGGGCCCATGGAGCCATTAAAAAGCGAAAGGTGAATATTTACACAAACTTCTTGTTGCTTTAACTATAGTGAAACGATGTATCATTCAGTCATTCTATTCTTGGACTTCTTTAATTTTTTCATTTGTGGTCCCTTTTTGCCTGAGAATTTTATGCATGTGTGAGCATGTTTGGATGTGGGTATGGGTGCACAGTGTGCTCGTGGTTGTGAAGGTTCAGTCTCCTTCCACTTTATTTATTTATTTATTTACTTACTTACTTACTTACTTACTTATTTACTTATTTATTTTAGGGACAGGGTCTTTCACTGATATTGGACTTGTCAAGCAGGCTAGGCTAGCTGGCCAATGAGCCCAAGGAATCTGTCTCTGTCCCACCATTTTTGGGATTACAAGCACACACAACTCTCTTTACCATGTGTGAGTGTGTATGTGAGTGTGTGTGTGTGTGTGTGTGTGTGTGTGTGTGTGTATTCTTAGGGTAGAAGTTGGATCCTTGAATTTGGACTTTTCCAGGCGGAATTAGAGATCCCCAGCTTGAGAGTTTACATGAACCCAGTTATGAAGGTGTAAATATACAAACCAAACATTTACTGATAGTAAGACGTAAATAGATTCAATTTAAAGCAATTCTCTGGGCTGGAGAGAAGGGTCAGAACGTAAAAACACTTGTCACAAAAAACTTGATGACTTAAATCTCATCCCTGGATCCCATGGCAGAGGATGAAACCAAGTCCTGAGCGTTGTCCTTTGACCTCCACATATGTGCTGTGACATGTGGGTGCACACATTCATAGACACACTTTAGCACACACACATAAAAATGATGATAATAAGTAGAAATTGTCTGGTATACATATGATTTATGAAAGTCTTTACTAATAGTAAAAAGCAAATTTGCATACTAATGAAGATGTGTTTATTTGTTTTCATATAAAGAGTTAAATTTTAGTTGCATATCTTATAATGCATGATATAGAACATCTTCAGATTTGATCAATATTTTATTTTGTGATTGATATTGTGATATGTCACTTCATATAAATATGTAGTCCTAAGTGGCAGAAGTATGTCTAAGGTCATTTCAGAAATTCTTAAAATTTTGACCAAATTTCAAACCAAAATTCACTTAATGATATTTTATGAAACTCACATGAATAATTCAAATAGCAATTTTTCCTTCATAATCTAACATTGTAATATAATGCAACACAAAGACATAATAATTTGATACCAACTATAATAAAGGAATGACAGTTGGAAAATATTTCTTTTTCTCTTCTGTAGTCAAACCACTGTTTTTCATAAAAAGCAAAAATTCTGTAGGTATGGTGAGATATTGCAATGTTCATAACATTATTTCTAATCTGTGTCAAGATGTTTTCAGCAGCATGCATTGGTGCTGTGGGTTCTGACACATACACTTTGATATCCATGTCACATGAAGAACTAGGGCTTCAGTGAACACCCAGCAATCCCAGCTCATTTGGTTTCTATAAAATAAAACAGAGGGGGCGGTACACATCTGTAACTTACAGTGGTGTTTGTTATCTTTAAAGGCTCCTGTTAAGATCTTGCCAACAGTTCTTGGCAAAAGCAATCTTCAGTTTTCAGGAGTGAACATAAAACTGACTGTTTCGACATGCAACCTCATACTGATGAACCTTGACAACCAGCAGGTAAGGTAGCGAATTCTAGTTTAGCATATTATTTTTTCCTGGAAGTCTGTGGTTAGTAAGAGAATAAGATGTTAGAGTGCGCTTACTATTTAATAAGCCACACAGGGAAAAATTGCCCAAGATTTATGCCATCAGTGATCAGGGTTCCCAACAGCATTACTATTGCTGGGGAGTTTAACTGCTTACAAAACCATTGAGTGCACCTGATGGGCTCTGTATAAAGAACTAAAGATAAGGAGGCTGGAGAGATGGCTCAGCGGTTAAGAGCACCGTCTGCTCTTCCAGAGGACCCGGGTTCGATTCCCAGCACCCACATGGCAGCTAACAACTGTCTGTAGTTCCAGTTCCAGGCAAACACCAAGGCAAATAAATAAAGTTTTAAAAAAAAATGAACCAAAGATAAAAGGACATAGCTAATATCGTTTACCAATTAATATCTCCAATGTGGTTATCGAACTGGGATCAGATTAAGGACAAAGAGCAAAGGTGATATAGGGGTTAACATGTTAGGTTAATGTGTTATGAGAATTTTCTCCAGGAGTGGAGGACTAGGCAACACTTACCCCTACACACACACACAGTCCCACTGACTAATTGTACAGCTTCCCAAAGTTTACCCTAGGGTACTAATGAACTTGGCTCACTGATGAAGCATAGGTGAAGGGTTACAGGCAGGAGCATGGATGGCCTTAAAAGAGTCACACTGAAAAGTCACTCTTCTATAGCAGTGTAAATAGAGCCCCATCCCTTGTCCTTCTCACCTTACGGAGTTCTAGCCCCTCTCTGAGACCACAGGCAATTAGGGCAGAATTGCACTCAACTGGTTGGAAGGATTGACTCCTGAGGGTCCTGTAACTCCCTGTTCCTCCTACTTGGTAGGGAGGGTCAAGTCTTATTGACTCATCTTTTGCAAATGGGTTCAGCTAAATTCTTGAAGATGGAGGCAGTCTGACTCAAAGAATAGCCCCAAACAAAAGCAGCTAATTGAAATCTGTGCAGAAAATGTTACCTTCCAGGTCTTCTAATTGAAAGCTATCTAAGATGTTAACAATGTGGGTACCATTTCCTTTCATGATATAATGCTATGGTCTGCCCCAGTTTTCCTACAAATGTTATCCACTAGAGAACTACACAGATGTGAACAATGCACAGACACTGGGGTAAATAAGTATGAGAGCTATAATGTAAGATCTTCATTGACTGAGTGGTAACCCAACCTCTCTCCCCAGACCCCTCCTCCCCAAAGCCTGGCAAACAGTGACCCCTCCCCTAGAGCTGCCCTGGGGGTTCCAGACTCCTGCCTCTAAGGGAAGCCCACCAAAAGTCAGCCCTCCCTAGGGCTGCTCAAGATCACACCTATAGTTTCCTTAAGGCCAGGTAGCTAGCTATATCTGCTTTGTGACTCTCTCCAGGACTGCTTTGTTCTGTACCCATTAAACGTGGGCTTTTTCTAATTTGGTCTGATTTGATTATTGCATTGGTGGAGAGACTTATCGAGGTGCAGAAAACCATCACTCATGCCAGGTTATTTATACATGCTGGAGCCTGATGTTGCTCTGTGCCTAATATATAGTAACTAAGGCTGTTACTATAGGGAGTGCTGTTTACCAAGGGCTCACGGATGGCTCAGTCTCACTGGCAATGACAAAGCATTTAAGACCCTTGAGACCACATAGGGGTTTGCCACTCAGTAAGTTTCCCTTCATGGTTTAGCTTCGGTTTTCCTCATCAGTGACCTGTGGGCCACAGTACCTACTAACAAGGCTCCTTGCAGTTGAATGCTGTTATAAGGTTAGAGGATTAAATGAGGCAGTGAATGCAAATCGCTTAGCACAATGCTGGCAATGTGGTGCCCTGTGGTGTTTACTCATTCTTTCTCCAAGGCCTTTTCAGATACAGTCCTAGCACTCAAGAGGGCAAAGCATAATATGTATAGTTGCCAACAACTTTGTTGCTTTTTTGTCATGATGAAATGTAGTGCTCATTTGTGGTATAAAATACCTCAGAGGACACTGAGACAACTTAATAGTCCTGTTTAGTTGGGCATTGATAGGGAATACCTATAGTGGGTATGGTGCTGCATGGTTTTGAGGGGCAAATGTAGAAGATGTAACACAAGTAAAATTTTATTCATTCATCCATTCTGGCCTCAAGGTATTTGTAGATATAAATGCAGTTCTGGTTTTACTTGCATACCATAGGACTCACTGTGTTTAGGAATGACATCTCATTGTTTTCAAGTGGCAATGCTGGAGATATGGGGACAGCCTTATGTGCAGAATCTAATACTTGGCTTTTGTTTTTGAGATAGGGTCTCTCTATGGTAGTCCTGGAACTTACTATGTAGACCAGGCTAGTCTTGAACTCAGAGATCCTGCCCTTGCCTCCTGAATGTGGGGATTAAAGGTGTATGCCACCAACTCCAGTTAATAATTGTTTTTTAATGGCCTTTTCCATGGGGAGACTAAAATCAATTGGGGGGTGTGAACAATGGTTGGAGGTGCACATGGGGGTGAGGCACTGCCCAATCTGTCTTTCTCTTCTCTCCACTATCCTACCATAGCAAGAGTTGTGTGGCTTTTGCAGGGAGAGATGTCAACAAACATGTTTGCTCTAGGTAAGGCACCAATGTCAGACCAATCAATTCCACCGAAATTAGTGAGCAGTGAGTTTATTGAGCATACTTATAGGACAATGGGTGAGGTACACGGATGACCTCAAAGGCAGCTGCACAGTGAAAGAAAAAAGCCCATCCAGTATGAATGAGGACTTACAAAAGCTGCATCTCTGGGGCTCCCTGCACAACTGGCTCAGCTGGGCTGTTCAGACTCCTGTGCCCATTGTCACAGCTGGCATAACCTTGAGCAGGGGCCTCAGATTTCTAAGATCTGCTTCATATATATCATGAAAAGAACAGTTAAAATGTCCAAGGGATGAAGCCAGTGGAGAAGAGTGAGAAAGGTATTTTGATTTAAGGGAATACAGGCTGGTGAGATGGGCTACTAAGGCTGATGACCTGTTTGAGTACCAGGCCCACATGGCAGGAGAAAGCCAACTCCGCTTTGACCTTTGCTTGCACCCTCCCCACATACACACAGATAAGTACATATAAATTAAAAAAAAATACAAAGAAAACAAATGTATGACTCCTCTTAACTTTCAAGATATACTTTGTTCCCCAAACAGATACATTCAACTTTATGGTCATGGTATTACTTTTCCAGGGGAGATGTGAGCAAAGGACTATTTTCCCCAATAGACACCAATAAACCAAATGATTCCCCCAAGTCTAACTAGTGAGTCAGTGAATTTACTGGGTAAGTAAAAAGGAGGGCTGAGTGTTTCTCAGAGGAGTGTTTGTAGCTGCACTACAAAAGATTCCATCTCAACATGGGATGACAGCCTCCCACACGTCACACTTACCACCTTTCATCTATTTTAGCACCTATTGAAACCACATGCAGCTGGGGCAGAATTATGTACAGGTGCTATGGAGGACTGGGAGGGACTGAACGGAACCTCAGGTGAGGGTCGAAATTATTAACAGGTCCATTCTTGGGGTTCTCTCCCTCCAAAACATGGACTCCTAAGATCAAACTGGGGTCATGCAGCTTGGCTGCATGGCAGAAAGTGCCTTTACCCACTGAGCCATCTCACCAGCCCAGGCTCCCAAACAATATAAATGTAAAACAAACAACCCCCTCCCAAACCCCAAGGAGTTACCCTACTGTCCCATACTGCCGTTGTGGCACAGGAAATTCAGACTTCTTAGTTCATCATAACTTTTTTTGGTATGGCCTTTGATGCAATTACAACTCAAGGAACTTGAGCATCCTCACCAAATAACCCGCAGCAACATACACATAGAGCAGGTTTCCAGAGGCTGGTCAATTCTTTCAGAAAATTCTTAAGTAAATCTTAACTTCTCAGAATCCATTTGTGAGGTAATTGCAAACTGTTCACTTTACCTTGTGAGCACCGGCTGTTTAAATCTTAAGATGGATGCGATGACACCCACAGTAGGGAATTTTATATGAAGTATGTATGCAAAGCTATTGGACGAAACAAAATACACAGAACAGGAAAATTTATTATTGCCAATGCTGGTGCATAAGGACTAACAAGCAAATTAGAAAGAGGGAGGGGGAGAGAGGAAGAGAGATAATATGAACATCAGGGACCAGGTGGACTTCTGAGCAGGTTTAAAACCTTCGAAGTCTGACAGTACAACAGCTCATAAAGTCTTTTATAGATACAGGTAGTGTTTCCTTTTAATTGACAATGTTCACAAACAGTTCTTATAATATGAAGTTCAGCTATAATCTTACCATATATCGAGGTAAAAAACAGCAAGCAAAATTTCCCTAGTATAAAAGGGTATTAGAAAGTTGTCTTTGGGCTTTCCCATATATTTTAATGTATGAACTTAAAACTTTAAAAAGACATCCTGTTTTTTCTTTAACTTTAAAAATCATCACAATGGGTTTTCTTCAAATTACAGATCACAGTAGCTTTATAAATCATTAAGATACAAGTGCAGTCAAAATTCCAGAAGCTTTTAAACACATTTTAAGATAATAATATACATGATAACACATCTACACTTACACACACATAATTAACTTTGCTTATCCTTTGGGGCTGATGAATACTCAATCTTAATCTCATATTTAGTATTTAACAACTGATTTATATAAACCACAAAATAGAATTTGGAAAGTTTTCTCAACAGGCTTTCAGTTCGAATCAAAGATATCTTGTGAATGTGTTTTTCTTCCATCTTTAATTGGATTCTTGTATTGGCGGTCACGATTCACTCTCGCAAAACCATCTTTATAAGCTTAACACAGGAAAGCTCTTCTCCAACGCAGGGAAAATCACGTCCTTCAACAGTCTGAGCCAGAGCTTAATGCCGAGCCCCTCCTTCCTTGATGCCCCTTTTCCACAACTGCACGGTCATTCACTGTCTTGTCTTCGCGAGAAACAAAAACCGTTTTTATTTCCTTATTTATTTATTTATTTATTTTTGCACAAAACTATTTGGAATGAACCCAAGAATAGCAGAATGTTGAATCTCTCCCTCTCAGGTAGTTTCCTCCTCTTTCGTCAGCATTTACTCTCGGTCAATGATCTCATCACAACCGAGCTCTTCGGTCAATCGATTGACAACCATCAGCGAAAACAGCTCTTCGATAAAAGCTAGCTGGTCGAAAGGGCTCTTCTCGCACCGCGCCTGAAACCCGCCATCCAGGGCATCGCCGGCTCGCGCGGTTCTCAGGAACACCTTGTTGGCTTCCTCCAGCGCGGCGGACACCCTGTGCATCGCGCCGCTCCAGCGCTCCTCTTCCGGGAAGTCATAGTCGTCCTCCCAATCATCGAATTCGTCGCCCTCCAGCTCTGCGCCAGCCTCGGGGAACAGACCGCGCTGAGCGCGAGCAGCGGACGGCGCGACCTCCTCCTCCATGGGGCCCTCCTCCGGGGCCGGCCCGCGGGCCCCGCGGCCTACCTCCATATCGCCCTCGCCGGGTAGCACGTCCATCTGCAGCTCGTTGCTTTCTTCGTACAGCTCGCAAAGCTCTGCCATCTCCGCCATGGTGGGAACCGCTAGACTCAGCCAGGAAATAAGCTTACACCGAGACAGACGCGCGAACGGGCGTGGCGCGCGTGCGCGGGGAAGTGGGCGGGCGCGGCGCGCGTGCGTGGCGCGCGAGCAGGCATGGTGCGCTTGCGCAGACGAATGGGATGGGGCTGGTGGTGCTCGTGCGGGAGTTCGTGCCTGCGTGCGCAGGCGAGTGGGCATGCGTAGTGCGCGTGCGGGGCACGGGACACTTGCGCAATCATGTAGGCGGGTGTGATGCGCGTGCCAGCACGGTGCGCGTGCGCAGGTGAGCAGGTGGCAAGGCGCGCGGTGGGCGTGGTGCGTGTGTCGTAGCTCTATTACACCCCGGCCCCCCGCTTCCCGGTCCCAGGCTCTGGACCTGGCTCCGGGAGACTGCTCCTGGGTCTGGACCATCCTCCTGCAGATCGGCTCTAAGTTTCTTGCCAAGTGCTTGCTTGGCCACGCTCTTCACGTCGCTGCAAGCCAGAAAGACAGCTGAGACAGACAGCAGGCTCTCCCTAACCTCCCTGCTTCCCCTAGAATCTCCTGTGACCAGGGTGTCCACTACGGATCATTATTTCGAAGCCACCTCTCCCGCCGGCCAACGCGCTCTAAAAATTCAGCTTTCTATATTTGTTTTCCTAAATAAACTGAAGGTGACCTAATCGTGTGTCTTGTATGTGTGTGTCTATGTGTCTGTGTGTCTGCGCGCATACACATTCATACACCATGGGGGAATGGAAGTCACATGTGTGAGTATTTTCCTAGGGTCGGGAAACGTGGATCATAAGCTATGCATATTTTAAATAAATACAGATAACTATGCTCCACAGTTGCTCTACAAACTTTAAGCTTCAGTTTTATCAACTTGTTCTCTTTTTATGTGCATGCTTGTGTGTAATGTCCATGAGCTGTGTGTGCCTCGCCTTCGTAGACCAGAAGAGGGCGTTGAGCTCCTGGAAATGAGGTCACAGTTGGGCACAGCCCTGTGGGTGCTGGGACCGGAACTCTGGTCCTTAGTGTGAACAGTCGATGCTGATGACTGCTGAGCCAGCTCTTTGCCCTGATTGTAACTTTATAGTCCTCCCGCAGCTTTAATTTATTGGAGGATGATTATCTTTCAGTAGATATAGGGAACATTTGTTTTCTTTCAGTGTATTAACAGGCCTCACTTTATGCTTGTTTTGCTGATTTGTAGGAATTCTTTGAAAATGTATGAATACACTTTCTTATTTTATAAATATATTCTTCGAATTTGTATGCTTAAGAGGTCTTATATAAAACTTTAAAAATTAGTTTTTATGTAATCAAATCTCTCTCTGTCTCTCTGATTCTTTCTCGTACTATTAAGATGGATTTTCCAACTTCAGTAATATGGCTTGCTATCTGACAAGGTAAACCTTGTCCACTGGTTAAAAAAAAAATGCCCTAGTTGTTTTTTCATACTTAGTTTTCTATATACATTTTTAAAGCTTTTGAAAAGCTGCACTAATGATTGGCAGAGTTTCTAATAGAATTTCATTCTACTTGTAAATTAGTTTGGGGAACAATCATTGATATCTTTATAATAATATAGCCTTTATATTTATAAAGTGATATATCTTTCTACTTAAGCAGATCAAAAATTTATTCTTTGAAGATTTCATTTATACAATGACATAGGATTCTGTTCACTCCCCTATTTCCATCTACCAACTCTTCTCAAGCCTCCCAACATATATCCTCTCCAAAATTAATATCCTCTTTTTTATTTTGTTTTTTAATGATCCACACTGTCCACTGAGTGCTGCTCATATGTGCTTAAATGTGAGGCTATTCACTGGACCCTGGGCACCTACCAGTAACCATCCCTCCAAAGAAGAATAGTTTTTCCTCCCAGAAACTATCATCTGATCATGGTTCCTTAGTTAGGCATCTGGCCTTGAGAGCACTTCCCTACCAGTTTGGGCTGGCTTGATCTAACACAGGTTGTGAGGATAAGCGTAGAGGCACTGAGTTCATGGATGTAATGGCCCTGTCATTTCCAGAAGGCAGCATTTCACGGTATTACCCTTTGTCTTCTGACTGTTACATAATTTCTGCCTTCTCTCCTGCCAAAGATCATTTTTATGCCCTTCAGTGACTTATTCCCTAAAGTGTTACATGATTCTTTATGTATTTATTATGTACACAGTGTTCTGTCTACAGGCCAGAAGAGGGCACCAGTCCTCATTACAGATGGTTGTGAGCCATAATGTGATTGCTGGGAATTGAACTCAGAACCTCTGGAATACCAGCCAGTGCTCTTAACCTCTGAGCCTCCAGCCCACCACTGGGAATCTTATGACTTTGATCCCAGCACTAGGGAAATGGGGACAGGAAGTGATATGGCTGGGCAGAGAGAAAAATATAGAGAAGACAGGTGCTGGGACCCCTTCTGTCTGAGGATTCCATAGAGGTAAGAAGTCTCTGTAGGGAAAAGTGACCAGCCAAAGAAACCTACCCTGGCTTTGAAATCAGGGCCAGAAAAAGAAAACCCACCGTGACTTTGAAACCAGAGCCAGTGAAAGAAAACCCACCCTGGATCTAAGACTTGAGCTAGTGAAAGAAATACTTTATCCCTGAGCCCAGAACCAAAAAGAAATGTGCCCTTACTCTGAAACAAGCACCAAAGAAACATACTTTGTCCCTAGAATCAGAGTCAGTGAAAGAAATGTTTCCTAACCCTGAAATTAGAGCCTCAAAGCCCAAAAGAGACAGTAAAAGAAATGTTTTGACCCTGAAACCAAAACCAAATCAGGGATTAAAAAATCTGACCAATCCTCTCCCTAGAAAGCTCCACGCCCAAGAATCTCTATATAAACCCTGAGCCCACAGCCATTTCCCTGCTGTCTTCTGCCACTCTGGGCTGAGGCAGCCACCCTCTCCTGGATTCTTACCTCCCGATAAATCTCTTAAATGAGACTGAGCCTGGACGGAGATCAGCTGAGGGAGTGAAGCTGTAACATTTGGAAAGCAAAGGGAAAGGAAGCTGTAACACTTCAGCAGAGGAAGCCTTCCCCCAGCGAACATCTCTGGCTAGGGAGGCCCTCCGCAGGAGCAGAGCTGTTAACACTGGAGAAGCCTTTCCTCGAAGCAGGGCTGTAAGCTGCTACCTGCACTTACTGTGGCTTGTGGTGTTCATTGGCTCCCCGACTGCCTGAATACTTTCCATGGAGGTGTAACACTCAGTATTCATTGGCTCCCGAGTGCCAGGATCTCTTTCCATCTGAGCTGCACAGACACCTATAGTCTCTCTAGTGACTGGCTCCTTTGTCTCTCTGATCTTTCAGCATTTGCCCTGATATCTGGCTCTGGGTTTTTATTAAGATAAATTAGAATTCCTGCTACAGCAGGGAGGGGAGGGGGATTGACCCTGCTTTGCTGACTCCTCTTTGGAGGAAGGGATGGGGGCTGAGAAGGGGAAGGCTGGGCGGGACAGTAGGAATCGGGATCAGAGGGGGATTTGTGCTTGGTATGTAAAATGAATAAAAAATATTCTTAAATAAAAATTCATGCTACAATTTTTCATAAATTAAGTGATGATTAATTTATTCTTTGTGTTTGACTTTTTTTTAACCTAACAAATATTCTGTTACATTTAAATAGTCTACTATTTAAATATCAAAAATGGGATTGCATCTAATGGGCTATTTTAAATAGTTAATTATTTCCTGAGAATACATTTTTTGCACATATTTATTCACTTCTTATTGGATGTCCATCTAGGAGCAGATTTTCTTGGCTATCTTCCATGTACAGCTCAGTAGCTTCTGCCACACAGTTCTGCTATGAGGATTCATTAGTAGTTGCTACGTAGTTGGTATTTTGATGAACCTTTAAAACCATATAACAGCTAACCTCTACAAATCAACTATTGTACTGTATTTTATTGTATTGGTTTCCAAACACAAGCAAACAAATTTAGTATGTCAAATAACAATAATTTTGTGTTAATTAATGCAGTTATTTGGCTAGTCATACTTCATATTAGAAATCTTTAAATTTTAAAATTGCTTTTAAATTTATTTTAGTTTTATGTTTGTGGATGTTTTTCTTATATATATGCTTATGTACTGTGTGCATGCTTGGTGCACCAAGAGGCCAGAAGAGGGCATTGGGTCCTTTGGAACCAGAATTACACATGGTTGTGAGCCAACATGTAGGTGCTCGGAGTAGAACCCAGGTCCTTAAACACTGAGCAACCTTTCCAGATCCCACGTTAGAAGACTTAATATTAGTTTGTTTGGATACATGATAATGAATGGCTAAAACAGAAATAAATATAGTGTGTCTATAAATAGAAATAAATTTAATAAAAATATAAAGGGAAGTGGGGGAAAGTACTGTTTAAAGTGATAAAACACATGTTCCCACCAGTTTATTTTTTCTGTTTTTAACTCTTAGCTCTTAGTTTTTCCAGAAGAAAAATTTTATATTCCAGCAGGCTTTACCCACATGATAACAAAAGATGTCCCCTAGAAACCTTAGGCCAGTATGGTCTTTAGCGTAAGAGAGAGCTATTCTTTTCCCTACTTTCTATCTCAATTCCTCTCATAAAACACTGATTGGCTATTTTGAGAGATTGCTATTTGATGATTGGATGGGTAGGCTTCCATTATATGTCTATCTAGGTGAGGAAGGGCAGAGAGAAAGGCATGTCAAACCCTTGGGTTAAATGAGATCATTCAGGGTTTGGGGACATAGTTTAGTAGTAGAGAAAAAGTTTTATATCTACCAAACTTTGACTGCAACCCCTATACCAAAAGCCAACAACAGAAGAATTTATTTTAGAATGTAGGCAGAGTGATTTCTAAAAGGATGCTAAGCAGGTAGAGACAGCAAGTACATTATAGCATTATACATGTTCAATCTGTTTTTGTTTTCCAGATTATTGCAAAGCATCAAATGCAATCAATTTCATTTGCCTCTGGAGGAGACCCTGTGAGTATGGATTTGTAAAAGTCCTTCTTATGAGTCCTAAGAACTTCCATATGCAGAATATTAACTGCTTAGTGTCTTTTCCAGACACCACAACTTGTTAAATGCTACATGTAACAGGTAGAAAACAAAACAAAACAAAAACCAGTCTTCTGGGCAGATTTTTTCCTGTGTCTGAATTTTAAAAGGTTAGTCTTCTCAGAAGGCCTGCTAGCAGTCTGTGGTGTTAGCTATCATCTGATAATTCCTCTTGTTAACGCTGAAGCTGAGAGAGGTGTGTGGAGATGCTGCTTGACTGTGGAGGGAGAATTTGCAGATCCTCTCTATCAAGAGGCTGTGTAGTGTTAATTTCCCACATGGTGCACGACTACTTTACAATGTCATTCCTTGATTCTTCGTTTCTGGACCAGTCTTTAGAGAGGGGCTGCATACATGGTTAATTAATTGTTGCTCCATTAGCAAACAGGCATGCAGGGTGGCTTTTGCCTCACAGTGTGCCCAGGGGTATATTTATACTCTATTCAGCTTCATAATTGGGCTTCAACTATGAAGCCAAAAGTTGGATATCAGAAAGAGAGAGAGAGAGAGAGAGAGAGAGAGAGAGAGAGAGAGAGAGAGAGAGAGAGAGAGAGGCTCTTTTCTTCTCCTAGCCCATTAGATTTATCGGGAAGGGATTCAGGCATTTTTTAAAGAGACTTACTATATATGATGTATTTAAAAAATAATGGTGTTTGCCCTGAATTTACCTTTCCAAGGTTTTAGGTTGCTGTCATATTAGGGCTGGTGCACAGACCCTCTTTTCCTCTACATCCAACATGATTTGTTATTGTTCTTCTGTATTGTATGGATTTCCATCTTGTCTTCAAATAGCCTTGACACTTTAAACTCATTCAAATCCTGTGTTTGCCAAAATCAAACCATCTGCAGCCAGGTGGGAAAATTTGTACGTCTCTACAGTTGGAAAATCCACTGGGGTTTAAATGATGATCTGGCTCCATCCTAGGCACTGACATTCGGACATCCTCTGCCAGTCCATGTTTTACTCTCTTGTCTGGAAGGCAGTATGGGCTAGTGTTAAACATGAGTTTAGTAGATTTGATGTACTAACTTTTCTAAGGTCCTTCACAAGACAGGAATAACGCCTGTCACCTCGGTGGTGCAAGAATCAAGTGAGATTACACACATGAAGGGCAGGCATGTGGCCACAAAGAGGCCTTTAGGATTCATGTACATTATTTGCTTTAGCACTCCCTCCAAGTGGTATCAGTGAAATGGCTGACTGGGTACAGATGGTGAAGCTGAGTTCAAAGCTCCTGTGTAATCCAGCATTCTTGTCTTTTTTTTTTCTACCCATTTTTAAAACATGCATCATTCTTCCTAACCTGTGATGTTGGCTCACTTTTATTCTTTCTCAAAAAGCTTTTGTCTTTTTAGTTATGGTTTGAGCAGCTTTTGCAAATGCTTCTACAGCCACTGTGCTTTCTCTGTTTTGAAAACATGGCACAGATTTGTGAACAATTAGAGATATTTTCTGACATTTAATCTTTCCATTCTGCAATGTCTCCCAGATACTTACAGCCATGGAGTTTTAAAGCTCATTTGGGAGATGGTGAAACCACTGAGTGTGGTCTCAGAGCTTCTCAAGTCTGCAATGACCCAGGTTTTTTTTTAAGAGAACAGAGAGCAGTGTGCATAGATAGGGCCTTACTTACTTAGAAGACACTTCAACCCATTTTCTCTTTGCTTGAGACATCTACTTAGGTGTGTGCTATTTTTAAAAATGACTTAAGACAGTTCTGCTGACCCTGAGATCTGCTTCCTGCATGATTCATTGTGGTTGATGAGTGGCTATCCTGGAGGGCATTACCAACATGGCCTTTACTTCCTACCGGCAGACTGCATGTTCCCTCTAGAGACCTTTCTTATACTCTGAAATAGCATTGTAGGTATTTTTCCCTCGGAGAATAAAGGTAACAAAAGCATCTTTAATTATTAAAATCTCACCATTCATCAGCTTCCTGTTTTCAGTAAAAGCTGGAATTTCCAAGCACCTTTTTGCTTGTTTGCATATCTCTTTTTGACTTTAAGTTATTCATAGGTTCTCTGCTTTAAAACGTTTTGCCCATCTACTGATGAAATAATTTATATTTTTGATGTGTTATCCCGTAAGCTAGCTTGCACCATACACATGCCAGTGAGCAACTGAAGAAAGGTCTCTGATGGATTTATTTTCTGATGCACATGAGTCTGTTGGACACAGGCCAACTCAGGGTCACATCCAGCTGCTGCTAGCCTTATGACTGTACAGTTCCACACATATTTCATCCCAACTCCGGGAGGTGGTTGGTTCCTAGACAGTTTTGAAGAATTCCTTAGCTGTGTTCTCTTTTATTTTTAATGATACAATCTGCCTCTGAGTTTTCAGTCTGCGTACACTCCCTGTAAGATTCAGATAATATAGATTCAATTGTTCAGCTCTACAGAGTATGCCACCGAGGGGATTCTCAGCCTGTGGTTTGTGATCCCCTTAGCTGTCACCTAAGGCCATTGGAAAACCAGATATTTACATCATGATTCACAACAGCAGCAAAATTACAGTTATGAAGCAGCAAAAAAAATTAATTTTATGGTTGGGGGTCATCACAACATGAAGAACTGTATTAAAGGGTCGCAGCATTAGGAAGGTTGAGCATCACTGGCTTAGAGAAAGTTATGACTAAGAGTTTGCCTTAGTGTTGTGCCCTAAGGAAGCCTTATTTTCTAGTGGTGACAATTCATTTATTTTAAATGCATTTCTTTCTCTTTTTAATAGGATACCACAGACTATGTTGCCTATGTAGCAAAAGATCCAGTCAACCAACGAGGTACGGAAAAGTAACTTCTGGATTTTTGTAAGAGCTGTTAGGTGTCAACTATAAAAAAAAATGGTAATTTCTAATGCACACAGTAATAAGTGTCACACAGCACTGGTCCATCATCACTGTGGTGTGATATTGAAGGACTCTAAGAAACTATGTAAATTTGAATTGGAAGTAAATAATCCTACCAGCAGAGAAAAGTGGAAAAGTTCACAGGCAGCATTTAAAGATCAGTCATTTGAAAGATTCACAAACTAAAAAACTTATGTATTTACATACTCAGAAAAATGGCTGCTTTGGTTATGACAGCAGGGCTCCTTTATCCCTGGGTGATAAATTGCTCCTAAACTCACTGAGGCATGAATGTTGGGAAGTCCCTATGCACTTCCTGCTGAATGGCCTGGGATGTTACTCTGAGTTAGAGTATGTGGCTTCTTTTTTGAGACAAGCCTCCGCTTGAACTCATCATTGTAGCTAAGGATGACCTTGAACTTTCCATCTCCTGCTTTCACCTCCCAAGTGGGGTTATAGGCATGTTTATGGTGTCTTCATTTATGCCGCACTAGGGCTAGAACTCAGGGCTTTGTGGGTGCTAGGGAAGCCCTGTCCTGCTTTTGGTCTCAGCTCCAGTGTTTCTTGAGAGGCCTTTGACAGATGGCATCTCCTGCCTCTTGTCATGTTCTCCCCAACCCTACTGTGACACTGTATTTCTCTCCTTATGAACAAATCATACTTTGTTACTTGCCTTCATCAAATACTTGTTGGAATGTTTCATGTGTCCTTTCTATCAGGCTGAACTCTCCACGAGGGCAGCGACCTATCTCTCTCACTGTCATTTCTCAGACACTCTTCACAATGGCTCAGACATAAGTGATGCTCAGACACTATGTTTTAAATGACTGAGTGGAAGAGTTGAGTGAATGTCTTGTGAGTTGAGTGAATGTCTTGTCTCAGGGTTGCCTGTGAAATGCATCTCCTGGCCATGCTTTGAGTTAAAGGCCTGAGGTTCCCTAGAAGGTTGGATCTCTCTGGACAGATGTGGTTAGTCCTGTTTCTCATCCTTAACTCTAGGGCATTCAAACTCCTCTGAGAGACAGGTTTAAGCCAGTTCCCCTTAATTAGAAAGTGAGAGATTGGGAACTTCTTCCCTTCAGTGATGGGATTTGCTCCCAGGTAATTGATTAACAGGGAGCAGTATTTGGGAGTTGAAGGAACTATAGCTCACAAAGGTGGACATGTACACGGCATATGGAGAAACATGGCTGTATAGTGACTATGAGGAAGGAAAACACTATCAGCAGATAGAAAAGGGCTAATGAGCAGGGTCTTGATCCAGTGGGGAGATGGGTAGAGGTGGGTTTGCAAAACAGAGGTCTAGAAAGATTGGCTTGGCAGGCTGTAGTAGGTGCATTTAGGGAGAAGCATGAAGCCATGAAAACAGTGATTGTCAGAATGAAATTAGGAGAAGCAGGCATTGGCATAGAGCTTCACACACAGTAGATGCTTGGTGATGCTTGTCTCTGTGAGATCCAGCAGTAAGGCATTTTCTCAGTTTTAGTGATCAATGGAGAAGAGCCCAGCCCATGGAGGGTAGTGCCATCCCTGGGCTGGTGGTCCTGGGTTCTGTAAGAAAGCCGGCTGCGTGAGCCAGGGCAAACAGGCCAGTAAGTAGCTCCCATTCATGGCCTTTGCATCAGGTCCTGCTTCCAGGATCCTGCCCTGCTTGAGTTCCTGTCCTGACTTTCTTCAATAACCAACAGCAATGCTCAAGTGTAAGCCTAATAAAACCTTTTCTCTCCAATTTGCTTTTTGGTCATGGTCTTTCACACAGCAAAAGAAACTCTGAATATGACAAGGTGGAAGAGAAAACAAGAGCCAGCTGCAGGGGCTGGTTTGGGAAAGCGATAACTTCTTAGAGTAAGTTCACCAACAGAGGAAGCCAGAATGGTGAGGGTGAAGGCTCTCAGAGAGAGGGGAAGGGAGGAAGTCAGAGAAGAATGAGCCACTTAGAAGACACCAGGGATGGTCACCCACTGAAAAGTAGGAGGCTGAAAGGAAGAAAGCCCCATTCAGTCCAGCAGAGAGCAGACAGAGGAATGACCTTAGAAGGGCAGGAGCCACATGGCAAGGGTGAGGAGGAAAGTATGGCTGGCCGGAAGTGGAGGTGGGCATAGGAGAGCAGGCTTCCTGCTACTAACCCTCAGTGTACCGCCCCCGTAGATCTAGTTCAATTTCTGCATCCAGACCAAGCTGGTATCACTTTTCCTGTCTTGGCTATGGCTCTCTCATGAACTCTTCAGTTTATGAAAGGCCTTCTTTGTAGAGAAAGCAAATTCCAGTAAAAATGTCAGTGGCAAGGCCAGCCTTCTCCTGTAGTGGCTGTGAGGAAGTCATGCTGTCTCCAAAGCTGTGGCTGGCTAAGGAGGTTTGTCTCAACTTGGTCTAAAAGGACGCGCGCACACACACACACCATGGGCTGAATACTGAAAGAGAATTGTAAAACCAAAGACCCCGTCAAAGAAAGCCAACCTAAACGGACGTGCTAACTATGTCTACGATTAGAAAGTACACAGGCTGGCTATGAATCTACTGTTGTGTCTTTTGGAAAGCATGTACTTTATTTGTGTGCCACAGCACCATCTGGTGGATGATCTGAGCCAATGACTTTTGGGCTCTCCAAGATAAAATTCTATACAAATATTGGCTTTTATGAAAAACAAACAGTTAGCTGAGAGTGGTCGTGCATGCCTTCAATATCATCACTCAGGTGCTGAAGACAGTGGATCTCTGTGAGTGGAGGCTAGCCTGGTCTACACAGTGAGCTCCAGGACAACCAGAGATATATAGTGAGATCCTAGAGGAGGTATGACCTAGAGGGAGAGGGTTTTGAGGTCCAGAAGCTCACATCATTCTCTGCTTCATGATGCTTGAACATCCAGATGCAACCTCTCAGCCAGTGTATTGCCACGCCTGCCTCCCTGATGCCACATCCTAGCCCTGATGGTCACAGACTCATCCTCTGAGAAGCTTAAAGAAACGAAACTCTTTTGTTTGTTGTTCATTTTGGTTTTTCTACATAAGATTTTTTTGTTTAACAGTCCTAAATGATCTGGAACTTGCGCTATAGAGCAGGTTGTCCTTGAACTCACTGAGATCTGCCTGCCTCTGCCTCCACCACCACTGCCCTGCTCCTGTGGCTCTTCCTAACTCTTACTGGTACACAGGGCAGAACTGTGGGCTTGGCAAAGAGACCTGGTCTGCACTAATTACAGATGTGGACAGCAAAGCTCAGACTGCCATGACTATTTTGATGTCACCAAGAGTCACTCTCTGCTTGGGAATATGCCACTTCTTATGCAGTTGTCTTTCTTCCTTTGCCTGGTGGCTGCAGAGAGGGTGGATCCTGACCATGACTCACAGTCTACTCGTATGCTGCTGGCCTGTGACCAAACTAAAAGAGACCGTTCACAGAGTAGCACCGTCAAAAGAGGGTGTTTTTAAGTGGAGGTTGGGCATGATATCTATCCAGGGACAGCCAGCCATCCAGAGGCATTTTTTATGGAGATAGGTGCTTTCTTTTCTTTTTTTCTTTTCTTCATTCTATTTAATCTTCTTAAAAAGCAATAGGCCTGCAACAGGGTAGTCAAAGCAAAGCAGAAAATTATTTTAGAGAATCTGCCTATGAACAGACAAAACCCAAATCTCTAGGCATTTAAGTTAGAGAAGCTGGTGGTGGGGGGGAACCAAACATCTTAGAATGTGCTCAAGTGGCTGAAGATGTGTCTTAGTTAGGGTTTTTATTGCTGTGAAGAGACTCCATGACCACGACAACAATTATAAAGAAAACATTTAGTTGGGGTGGTTTACTTACAGTTTCAGAGGCTCAGCCTGCAACTTGCAGACAACAGGAAGTTGACTAACAGTTATGATGAGGGAAGGTTGAGCAAAAGTGACCTCAAAGCCCGCCCCCAGAGTGACACACTTCCTCCAACAAGACCACACCCACTTCAACAAAATCACACCTACTCTAACAAGGCCACACTTCCTAATAGTGCAGTGTCCTTTGGGGGCCATTTTCTTTGAGACCACCACCAGATGGTATTTGGCTTTAATTCTTCCTGTGTGCACAGCCTGCTTGTCCTGTTCCTTGGAGGGCTTAAAGTACTATGAAAAAGAAAAGCCCAACTTTCTCTAAAGTAAACAGATTACCTGCCCTATTATCCTTGCAAGTGAGGACCCCACTATGGAGTAGTGTCATAATTACTTTTCTATTGCTGTGACAAAACGCCAAAACCGAGGCATAAAAGAAAGAGTTTTTAAGGATTTGCAGTTTCCGAGGGTGGGACCGTGATCACTGTGATGGGGGGCAGAGCATTGCAGTGAAACAGTAGCGGAGAGCTCACGTTCTGATCTACAAGCACAAGGCAGAGAGCACACTGGGAAGGCGGGGCTTTTGAAACCTCAAAGCCCACTGCCAGTGACACACTTCCCCTAGCAAGGCCACACCTCCTAATCCTTCCCAAAGAGTTCCATCAACTCAGGACCAATCATTAAAGTATATGAGCTTGTGGGGACCGTTCTCTTTGAAGCCACCACAAGTAGCATGTCCAGCATGTCCACACAGATGACTGCATGATGGAATTGAACACGACTCTAATCTTTTCCACAGAGCACTTCTAGTTTCTCATCCTCTTCCCTCTCTCACCAGAAGTCAATGTTGTCTGTTTACTGATTTGTCCCGTGCCCCTCCTCAAGTTTTACCTCTAGCCATCTTCTCAAACTGAAGGAAAAAAGTTCCAATTGTTGGTTCTACTTTGATTTCATTCTCATTTTGATTTTTTTTTAATTGTGCCACATATGAGATTAGAAATGAACAAAGAAGAAAACCTCAAATAAATAAATCCCTGTTTACATAATGTGACAAAACTTCTCTGCTCATAAAGATGTGCAAAGATAAGATAGGAGTTTTCTCCCAATTGTGGGTACTGAGATTCTCTATAGATACGTAAAACCTTTACATGTGCACACACACACAGGTGCACACAGGTACGTGCACATACACACACACACACACACACACACACACACACGACATGAAAGCAGAGGAAGACTGAGGGAAGGCATGATACTGGGAGAAGGACAGAAAGGCAGAGCAAAGGAGGAAAGCGGAACGCAGGACTCATGATGTACCTGAGAGAAATGGTGTAAAAACCCAATACTATGCTCATAAAATCATTCATCTAAAATCAGGTTAATTCTGGAATGAGAATGCAGGAGATTCTCTGGGCTGTTGCCAAGCTGAAGAAACCCTGTTATGGGGTCTATTGTCAGTCATTGTCAGCCCTGAGGGTTCTGTGGGGCAAGTGGCTTTCCACATTCACCTATATGACATCTCTCCCAAGACTCATGCTGCGGGTTAGAACTGTCATGGTCTCAGGAAAGCAGGCCTCCCTCCATCCTCAGATTTCCTTGTGATGCATTGGTCCCAGTGGTAAAGTCACAATAAGAACACCCAAATGGTTTTCCCGGTACCTCATCTAATTCCCTCCCCACTCTCTTTAGCCTACCCACCTCTCCGCCCTTTCCAGTTCTAAGAAAATAGCTCACTTAAAACAGCAACGACATTAAACTACTACCAAACTTTCTGTCATGCCTTAATTCTTTAAAATATCCAAATATTCTGCTTTTTTATCTTTTATTTCTCATAGGGCTTTACTACTCCAGTCTTTTTGACCTTCTTGTTAGTATTGCTTTTGTTGATAAATTAGCCTAAGTATTCTTCCACGTCATTCTTGGGAAAGTTCAGTCAACTAACTCTCCATATTCAAGGTCCTATGCATGATACCATACTCTAACCAAGTCAAGAACAACATACAACCAGGTACCATAGATGCATTTTCAGCATCTGGGCATGGAGACAAGGAAGATCAGGAGTTCAAGGTTAGCTAGAGAGAGGTGGTAGCTAGCCTGGGCTACAAAAGGAAAGAAGAAGGCAGTTGCATATGGCAACATAATACCAACTGATTTGTTAATGGGGACATGCTGTTAATTGCTCCTACTTTGTTTATTTAACATCTGAAAATTAGCCTTAGTATAAACTGCTTCTGTGAGAATATACCTAGTAAATCTGTCAGTATCTGGTAGGGACACCTTCACCAAAGCTAGAATTGAAGTCTTATAGCAAAGTTTATAATGGATTTCAGTGAGGCTCCCTATCTATGTCACTGTAAGCGCCTATGGCAGCAATAACAAGGCAAAGGGTGAGCAGAGAATGGAGTCTCCTCCACTGTATCTTTACCAGCCACTCATTTAGGGGATTAGTTTGGAAATGACTTTTTGCTCCTGTCTTCTGTAATCTACCACACAACACAAGGCCTCAAACCTCGTTTTCTGGTGTGACTGCTGCGCTTCTCATTTTCTGCACTGAATTCAAGAGCTAGCACAGAACTGGTAGTAACAACAGTCAGGCAAGATGGTCTTCCAGGCCGAGTGACAGACGGCTCAGTGCGTAAGGACACCTGCTACCAAGCCCAAGTTTGTTCCCGAGGACTCATAGAGTGAAAGGAGTGGACAGACTCACAAGTTGTTCTCAAAGCTACACACACACATACACACACACATATACACACATACACACACATACATACACACACATATACACACACACACTAAATAAAAAGTTGCAAAAAAATAAAATGATCTTACTAAAGTGTGAGTCCTAAATATCTATCTGGAAACCAAAATTTTTAAGTTTTTAGATATGTAGATTTTGAGTACTTTTATATTTCTATGGAATATAAGGTTTGACTATGCCATTTTAGAAATGAATGTGTAAGCCTAATTTTTTTAATGTAACTATAAATTTGTGTTCTGGAACTATTTTGACTTTGTATAACATTCTCATTTGTGTGTCTCCTCACAGCATGCCACATACTGGAATGTCACAGTGGAATGGCCCAAGATGTCATAAGTACAATAGGGCAGGCCTTTGAACTCCGATTCAAACAATACTTGAAAAATCCTTCCTTGAACACATGGGAAAGGTCAGTCAACAGTTCCATAATTATTTAACTTGCTGTCTTTTTGAATATTTGAAACATTACTATGATGGTGGAGAATATGGTGCATGCTTTAATCTCAGCACTTGGGAGGCAGAGGCAGGTGGATATCTGTGATTTCAAGTCAACCTGGTCTACACAGCAAGTTCTAGGCTAGGCTAGGCTACATGGTAAGGCCCTGTCTAAAAACAAAACACCAAAAAATTACTATAATGTTTTGAAGTTCAATGATGAGATGAATATTTTTCTTACAAGTTAATAGTTTCAGTACGGGGGCTGGAGAGATGGCTCAGAGGTTAAGAGCACCGACTGTTCTTCCAGAGGTCCTGAGTTCAGTTCCCAGCAACCACATAGTGGCCATCTATAATGAGATCTGGTACTCTCTTCTGTACGCTGTATACATAACAAATAAATAAATATTTAAAAAAATAGTTTCAGGACAAAAATAAAAGCTATATACTTTTCTTCCACTCATGCTTGTCCAGACATTCTCATGACACTAAAGTGGCAAGGAATCAGCCCTGTTTCTCCAGTGTCACACAAAACTATGGACTGCATAGAGTACTAAAATAACAAACATTAACAAGTTTCTCAGATTTTCTTTAACCCTGGATCTTGTGCATAAAACTAAACCAAAACCCAAGAGTAAAATAGTAAGAATCAAAGATCTCTGTGGGATTGTTAGCTGCTGGTGGACGTTATAACTGTCTGAAGTCTGTGGGGGGAGAAGGTATGGCCCAAGAAGCTGCTTGTCTGAGGCCCTGAAAGCTGATTCTTTCAGGCCACCACCTGATACAAAGTTCATGCTCAAGAAATTAAAGCCTAGGATATTTTTAAATGTACCCTTCCCCAAATTGTCATACTGTGTATCAACAAGCTCTGCATTTGAAGATGACTCTTTAAGAGGTAAATCGTCCAGAGCAACAGAGAAAAGGGTTGCTAGGAGCCCCAATGCTGACTTTTACCCAGGATCCTACACAGTCATGTGGGTTGGTAGGTTAGTTCATTCCAAAAAGACTTGATTTGTCTTGGGAAGATGGTTCAATGGCCTGAGTTCTGTCCCAAGGAAAAAGATGGTTCTGGTGGCATGCATCTGCCACCCTGAAACTCCTGTGGTGGGATGGGAGGTGAGACAGAAGGTAGGCTAGAGATCACAGTGAAGCAGCAGAAATGACAGAGCTGTTACCAAAACAAGGATGAAGGCAAGAACTGGCTTCCCATGTGTGCTGACCTCCACAGGCATGCCATGGCAACACACGTCTGCACTCAATCACATCACTGCTCACACGCATGCCAAATTATAAAAGTATTTGATTTGACTTATTTTTTTTTTTCATAAAAAAACTTTTGTTAACTCCAATTTGGAAGAAACGCCTATTTGTTTCTCTTTTACCCTGTTTCAATTTTTAAAACAATCGCATGTTTACATAAGCCTCCCACTTGCCACATATGAATCTAATTGTTCTTTATGAATACCATACTTGTCTAGATTTGTGCAGACAAGATAACTGGCCACAGTTCTCTGATTCTTTTCATCAATTTTGTAAACTGGGCAAGGCCCTCTATGGAAAGAATAATATCTACATTTTCTTTGACCAAAATGGAGCAAAGTGAGCCAGGGACACTCAAGAAGACTTTGCATTTTTATGACAAACAGCCTTCTCTGTCAGACAGCCTTTCTTCCCTGCCAGTGAGCCAGTGTTCACCATCAACATCATTACTACTGGAGGGAAATGCAAAAGCCTTACCCTTGCATTTCTTCACTGACTTCCTCCTTTTGGATTATCTGCAGACATCTAAACAGTTCAGCATGGCAGTCCAGATGTTTGACCTTGCTTAATCACAGCAATAAACTTAAAACATAATGCATAGTTTTCAGGATGATTTGTGTGGGTCTCATCTCTTTGTATGCCTTATAGTCTTTGAATTCCCACCCAGCCTCTTGGGGCATCTTTTTCCTCTTTACAGTGAGGAGGTGCACACTGATGGCCCGTCAGAAGACAGAGACCATGACTATTACAACGCAATTCCAGGGAAGCAGCCACCTGCAGGCGGCATTTCAGACGTGCGGATCAAGGTTCAAGCCACAGACCAAATGGCTTACTGCCCTATCCGGTGTGAAAAGTTGTGCTATTTAGTAAGTGATGTTTTATTGTTACTGGTACCAGAGATGTAATTCTGTTCGTACCACTAGAGCCCTCGATTTGAGAATTTTTCAAATAAGAGTTTAGCAAAGCACGATCTTCCTCAAAAGCAAGATAAACCAGTCCGCTGGATTGTTTTTATTCCCCATACCCACAGCTTCTGCAGATGGCAGCATGTCTGTCCTCACTAGAGAACAAAATCCATCCAATACATCACTCTCATCTTCACCTTCCTACATCCTCCAGTCTTCCCACGCTCACGCTTCTCTTTCGGAGCCACTATGTCTGAATATGATCCTCCCCTGCACTGACCCACCCCTCTCGACAGCTCTATGCCCTTGTTCTGTTCAGTCCCTGCCTTACAATCATCACGTTGGTTCTTTCTCTTCTGCCTGTGGGTAAGCTTTGGCCACTGTAACCCAACCAACACTGCCTCTCCTCTCCCTCCCACTTCTAAGGACCACTGTCACATCAACACTGTGACTTTGAGACCCTAAGTCTGCCTGACAATCTGATGTTACATTGGCCCCTAATGACTTACTTGCTAGATGGATTTGTTCCTTCTGTGGTCCTCTTTGGGGCTAGCAACTATTGATGTTGTTCTGTGAGTCCTCTTCTGTTGGCTTCCTAAACATTATTTCCATCGTGGTACTCCCTTACTGAACCTTCCATTTCTGCTCCAATGTCCCTCTGTCTTCCTCTAACATTTTTATCACAGTTGAAGGGATCCCAACAGTGAACACTTGCGTGTAACGTTGGACTCATTGCATTTGTCCCTACCATACTGTTACCATTTATCACCCATGATCCATCTCTAAATTTGTTTTTGCATGTTTGTTGTGTGTAGATATGTACATGTATGTGTAATCATATGTCTGTGATCACAGATGGAAGCCAGAGGTTGATGTGTATCACTCTTCATCGTATTTACTGAGGCAGGGTCTTTTGCTGAATCCAGAGCCCGCCCATTCAGCCAGCCAAGCACTCAGCTTGCTGGACAGATTCTCTCTCGCTTCTTCTTGTCTGTTGAGACTGCTGAGAGCTGTCTGATACTTACATGGGTGCTAGACACCTGACCCACAGTCCTCAGGCTTCTCTGAGCCATGCTTCCACCTCTTTCCTTTTTCTATTGTATTTTCCTCCATTTCCTCCTTGAAAACTCAGCCCTACCTTGCCACAATGTAAGCATTTCCATGGCTCCTCCTGGCCTTAGATCTTGCCTCTACCTGAGTATACATCTGTCCTCTACTTTTTCTACCTTTCAGACCTTTCTCTTCAGTTCTAATACCCTGGCTTGAACTCCCCAAAATCCACCTGCCTCTGTCTCATGAGTGTAGGGGTTAAAGGCACACAGCCATGCCATAGTCAGTTCTCCTAGTCGTGTCTATTCATTCCTCTCTCTCTCTCTCTCTCTCTCTCTCTCTCTCTCTCTCTCTCTCTCTCTCTCTCTCTAAGTAGACTTTGCCTTTTCTTACATTTTGGAGCCCATATCAACTTGTGTCCAATATCCAGACTTCTACCATGTGAATTTCCTTTTTATCCACTCAGACTTTACTGAACCTTATCAAGTTCTGGTCCTATTTGCCTAAATGATTCTGAAAGCCATATGCCTGTCACTGATTTCATACCCTTAGACCACCTATGCTATTGGTGGATAAATATTTGTTTATTTTAATTTTTAAAACTCTCTGTGTGTGATATGTACACACATTCATGTATGAGGACATGTGCATGCTGCAGCATGCATGTAGGTGTCAAGGGACAATCCAAGGGTGAGTCCTTGCCCTCTCCTTTGCTTGGGACAGGGTGTCTTTTGTTTTGTTTTGCTTTATGCCACAAGCTAGATGTTCTGGGAGCTTCTGGACAGTCACCTACGTCTGCCTCTCATTTCTCCCACACACTCACTGGGGTTACAGAGTTCTACTCACAGGGCTTTGCATGGACTGTGGGGACCCAAAGTCCAGCCTTCACATTTATACAGCATGAGCTGTACACACTGAGCCATCACCTCTACTGGCCCAGATAAGTTTCTCTGAAGCATGCACACTGCACTTCTCCAAGGCATCAGCACATCTTTTTCCCATTGCTGAAGAGCATACATATAGAGGTGAGGATGACTGGAGCCTTCTAATTCATTGACTGAGGTTTTCAAGGGTGACAAGCGAGCCTAGCACAAACCTCAGTGGAGTAGGATTCTAGTTTGTCATCTCAAAATTGGGTAGAGATTAGGATAGTTCAGTTTGTAAAGTGTTTGAGGTGCAAGCATGAGGTCCTGCTTAATCCCCTGAAACCCACATTAAACGAAAAGTCAGGCGAGGTTATAGCCTCAGTACTGCAGAGGGGCAAGAGATAGTTAACTGGGGCTCTTCAGATAGCCTGGCCTAATCAGTGGTCCTCTGGTTCCAGTGAGAGACTGTGTCTCAAAAGAGCAGGCGCATCAATCCCAAAGAATGACCACCAAGATTGATGTCTGCCTTCCATACTTATGTGAACGCACGTGCTCGCACACATTAATTAAAAATGTCACTCCAGGTGTAGCTGAGACCTTGAGTGTGGGAATGTGACTTCTGGAGCAGAGGGACTCTCAAGACACAGGGTGTGGACAGTCCTTTTGCCACCTCCACCATCAGAATCACTTCCGCAGCTAATCAAAGGGAAGGCCACCAAGTACCTCGCTTTTCTACCCAGAGTCCCTGTCCCAGACCCTCAGATTTCTGTGCCAGAAAGTGAAGTTGCCTGCTATATTTTCTTGACATCTATCTTTTTCTTTGTGGAGCTTATGAATGTCTTCTCTTAATAAACATCCTGTAATCTGTTGTTTGTACAGCCCGGGAACTCTAAGTGCAGCGGTGTGTACGAGAACTGTGTGGGACAGAGTGGGTCAATAGGTAGGTACATGAGGTCTTTTGTCTGTAGTATACCTCTGATTATCACCATTCTACATACTGTACCAAAAGATTTGTAAGCTAAGGCAGCATTTTAACTTTCTAAAAACATAGTTCCTTTTGATGGATGTTAAAATTCCATAGTGGTACTTGTCTTAAATCCCAGGACTTCAAAGGCAGAGGAAGGTCAAAGTGAACCTGGTAGGCATAGCAGTAATGGGCCAGTTAGGGCTACATAGTGAGACTGTATTCTCAAAAAAAAAATTGCCATGAAATTCCTTACAGTCAGTTAGAATCCTAAGTTAGTTGCTTGTTGGCCTTTTGGCTGAGATCAAATGTAAAACTTAGTTACTTCAAAAATTCTTAGTTACATGGGTGGAAACTGAGACTAAGGCTAAGTGTAAACGCCTCTGGAATCGTGCTCTCTGTAACTGTAACTCCCCCTTCTATCCCTCCTGGGAATTCCCAGCTAGCTTCAACAATGGCGTGGACCTTGCCCACTGTGCCATACTCTCACCACACTCTCCCATGCTGACGCTGACTTCTTCCATGTCTCATATAGTCAACATTTATGCAACAATCCCATCAGTGATATTTACTGAGGTCTCTCACAATATTTAATTATAAAAGTAGATGTACATCTCCATTTCAGATCTTGATATTTTGAGTATGAGAAGAATTAAAATTTGGGGGCAGATGTCTAACCTGGTTAGGTCATTATTGTTTCTAAGCTTTCTGGGGCTGGAGAGATGGCTCAGTAGTTAAGAGCACTGGTTGCTCTTCCAGAGGTCCTAAGTTCAATTCCCAGCAACTACATGGTGGCTCACAGCCATCTGTAATGAGATCTAGTGCCCTCTTCTGACCTGCAGGCATACATGCAGACAGAACACATTATATATATATATATATATATATATATATATATATATATATAATAAATATATTTTTTTTTTAAAAAAAGAGCTTTCCCAACCAGCAGAAGCCTTGTCTCCAGCCTTGATTGCCTTGCAATGATCTTTTAGTCACTTTTTATTTGTGAAAATTTGTGAAAGTCAGTTTAAAGTAGGTGCCCCAACCTTAACACCATTTGACCAAGCAAGCAGTCCCATGTCACAGAATGCACAAATACAACGAATGCTCTGGTGAGCCCTCCTTCTGGAGAGACAGGATCCTCTCTTGGCATTTCCTCCATACTGAGTATAACACTGGTGAGATGACAGGAGCATCTGACAAACACAAACATCTGGAATGAGGAACAGTGTTATGAGTGTAGTCACACTGCTGGGCCTCTCTCTTCACCATCATGTGAAATCTGGTGTGAGATTTGGACCACATCAAAGGGGTTGTAGGACTGAAACAATAGAAGAAGAAATGCTGTTTTACAGGAAGGCCGTCACGGGCTATGGCTTCGGGTTGCAGGGGAACAGAATTGCTTCGGGTAGAACTTCATGCTGATCCTGAAGGCTATACAGCTGAAACTTATAAACTTATAAACTTATAAATGCACTCATTAACACAGATATGCAAAAAATTTCATCCTGGCGTCCTTAGGACACAACTATCTGGATGGTGTGGAGTTCTTCATACTATCAGAGAGATGTGCTAATACCCATGCATCCAAATAACAGTCATGTGCCAGACACATGAAGCATTGCAGCTGGGAGCAAGACAGATATCACCCTGGCTCTTACAGAACAAGCAGCCTAGATGCAGTACAGACTTAACCAGTATCAGACACGAGAGAATTGATTACTTCCATGGAATGTCCTTCAAAGTTAAGTTCAAACTTCCAGAGAAGCAGAAAGCTGTCTAGTTTTGGAGATAGGAGATGACTCAACATCTGGGGCTTAAGTGGTGATCACACCGCAGGCCAGCGTGAGCCTGCAAGTGAAGCCCGGTAGACAGGGGAGGCCAGCAGTGTATGGGAAGCAAGAAGGAGGTTTTTAAACCTCTGAGAAATGGAATTGGATTTTCATTCTTGAGTCTTTTTTTTTTTTTTAAACTTTATTTATCTATTTATTTGCCTTGGTGTTTGCCTGGAACTGGAACTACAGACAGTTGTTAGCTGCCATGTGGGTGCTGGGAATCGAACCCGGGTCCTCTGGAAGAGCAGACGGTGCTCCCAACCGATGAGCCATCTCTCCAGCCCCGGATTTTCATTCTTAAAAGAGCATTTGGTCACAGTGTGTAGACTGGGATGAAATGGGAGAGAACAGACCGAGACGGGGAGGGTAGAGGCCAGTCTACCAAATACAGCTAAACCATCAGCAACTGGTGCTGAGCTTGGCAAGAAAAATCTTTGAGAGGAGAAAAGAGCTAGGCTTTCTGTCCTTAAGAGCTGTTGTTGAGAGCTGGAGAGAGGGCTCAGCTGTTAAAAAAAAAAAAAGGTCAGACTCACAGGCATAAATAGAAGACTGTAGTTGATTCATTCATTGATTTACTTTCAAGTTAAGTTAGTGAAAAGGAAGTAAGACTTTGTAGCAAGTAACAATTGATGTTTGGTTCAGTATGATACATTGACCTTCCTCCCCGACTATCACCCCCAGCTGGTGCTGTTTGCTCCCCATTGGACAGTTCTTTCAGGTTTCTCTGGTTACTTCCTGCCTGCTTTTGTCAGTGGCATCCCTGACAACAATAATATTGCAGAGTGGGGGTGGGAGGCCAGAGAGAAGGTAGACCTAAGGGTCAAGAGTTCAGTCCTTGTTTGGGGTGGGCATGCATGACACACAGATTTTTGTTGCTCTTCAATTCAGACATGATTTACATAGCAAAATTATAATGTTCATGACTCTGGTTACTGCTAACCACTCCAGGTATTCCCCACGAGAGAGGGATGCCCAGTGATGCTGCGTCCATGAAGCACTCCTGTCGAATGGATCTCTTTGATGACCCCTGCTATGTCAACACACAGGCTCTTCAGAGTACCCGTGGCTGTGCTAGAAATCAAAGGTCAACTCAGCCACAAGGGAGCCCATGGCACCTTGGAAGTAAGTGCCTTCTGCTGCCTGTGTTATTAGTGTCTTGATGCTGTGGTAACTGGTCACTATCAATTACCATACACTTGGTGTCTGGGAAATAGAGAATAGCTCTCAGTTCTCCTTGTTATGAAGGTCACATGCCCAAATCAAGCTGTTAGCACGGCTGACTCCTGTTAGTGCCCTGAGCAATCTGCCTAGGGCCCCAGTCCTTGTGTCTGTGGATAATTGGCAAATGTCAACAATTGGCTTACAGACACTCTGATCTCAGTATTAGCTTCACATTCCCTTGGCTCCCTTCTCTTTACCCAACAGAATAAGTCACTACATTTTGGGTGAGATGAGGTAGATCTTTAATTTGGTTATATCTGAAGAGATAAAACCTTTTGCTAAATTAGGCGATTAAGACCTGAACATACCTTCTGAAGGATGCATAGGCATAATCTTCTCATTTAAAAAACCTATTCTTCATCTTTGGAGAGTTAAAGGGATTTCTTAAAAATTTTTTTAGTTACATTAATTTATTCTGTGTGTTCATACACAGATTCATGCAAAGGTATTCGGGACAATCTTTAGGGATTGGTCCCCTCTATTCACATGTAGGTCTGGATATTGCACGTGGGTGTGTGGCTTGTAAGCAAGTGCTTTTTCTGCTAATTCTGGGCCTCAGCCCTTCGCTGGGGCTAATAACAAATCAGATCTTTGTGAACATGCTATGGATTTTGAGGATTTAGCACATGGTTTTAAAATAATTCTTTCAACACGAAGTTGACTTCCATTTCTTCTAAGTCTCTGATGTGTGGTTTTGATCAAGGAAGGGCTCTCAAAGCCAGATGGTAATCCTGTATTTGTCTCTTTGCAAGAGAGACAATGGCCACTATTTCCGTCCTGTTTAGTGGCAATGCTAACTTTAGACACTTCAGACTCCTCAATAAGGCATCTATACAGCACTGAAATGAGATGTTCTGCTCTGCAACCACACAGTCAGTGGCAGGTCAAACACAATGAGGTGAGCAATTATTTTTCTGCCAACTTGCTTGGGGCAGTGAATGCTTAAGTAGGAACACAGATAAATGAAAGCTAAGTAAGCTCAAATCCTGAAATCTTTTGAAAAATAAACAGTTTTCCACAAAATCCTGGGCTCAGCGATGGGTGTGATACCAAACTTGGTTTGCTGCAAAGCTGGGGAAGAAACTCCTGAAAGGGTCTGTCACTGCCCAGGAAGCTCCCGTAGAGCTGCCAAAAATCAGTGTTTCAGCTGGGGTGGCTGTCAGCTGGGGCATTTCAAAGGTTTTGCTGGACCTGGCCGTCCAAAGCCTTAGATGAAGTGGCCCTGGCTGGCAGCCGTGTGACAGGCAGAACAGTGAGATTATTCCTCTGATGCAGCCTAGCCGGGCTCACTCTCTGGAAGCAGTGCTAAGGGGAGGCTGGCATTTCAGGTCTCTGAGCATCTATATCTGGAAGCAAAGGAAGAGAATGTGACTGAGGGGAGGGGATGGTGGGACACAGCACGGGCCTGTGAGAGCTCCGGCCAACTCCACAGAGCCTGTGCGTTCTGCCAGCATTGTCCTACACAGGGCCCAAGTCCACTGGCCTGTCTAGCCCCAAGATTCTGTCTGGATGTGGCCTCCAGAGGCAGGATCTTGGCTGCTGAGGTAGACCCCAAAGGGCTAGCCATCTGGAAGCTGACTGCTGGGCCAGGTAGAGTGGGTGAAGGGAGAGGCAGCTGGTTTTTCCTTGAAGGAAGTACACCTACCTCTGTTGGGCACAGGGAATGTTTTGAGGTGGCAACTGGATATTCATTTCAGATTGCTGCAGTAGGTTCATGCTTTTGTCCAGTGTGGGATGTCCTGTGTGGATAAGGGGAATGGTTGTTTCAGAGATGGCTTCAAATGTAACTTCCTAGACTCAACTTTTTGTTACAAAGAACTACTAGAAGTGGCCTAGTTAATCCGCAGCAGAATGGATCTCTGCTAATAGGTGAGAACCAGGCTTCCTGGTCCTGACTCTGTGCTTTTCTCTTTAACCTTCTCCTTGCCTGCATTACTGTTAATCTTTTTCCTGGTGCACCCCAGTCTTTGTTTCCTATTAGGGTTCAGTGTACACAGACACCTGGGCTTTTCGGGCTCCCCTGAGGATTAATGTCAGCTTACCATTCCTCTCTCCAAAAATAATCAAACCCAACTCCAAATACACTTTTAAAATGGTGATTTAAGAAAATCTTATACGGGGCTGGAGAGATGGCTCAGTGGTTAAGAGCACCCTCTGCTCTTCCAGAGGACCCGGGTACAATTCCCAGCACCCACATGGCAGCTAACAACTGTCTGTAGTTCCAGTTCCAGGCAAACACCAAGGCAAATAAATAAATAAATAAAGTTTTTTTTTTTTTTTAAAAAAAAGAAAATCTTATAATAAGTTAGAGCAGTGGCAATTTTTTTCTTATTTTTTCTATATGATGCCTTAAATAGATCTTCGGCTTTCCTCTGTAATTGTTTATCCTCTTTCCCCTTCCTTAAAAATCCTCCTAGCCCCCTTTATCCCAAAAGGCTTACTGATCCACTCAAACACCACACACACACACACACACACACACACACACACACGCACGCACGCACGCACGCACGCACGCACGCACGCACGCACGCACGCACGCACGCACGCACGCACGCACGCACGCACGCACGCACATACACAGGCACACATATACACATGCTCATGCCCTGGGTTCTGACTGGCAGTGATCCTTGCTCCATTCCACCACACTGCAAGCAGGGGGTGTTCCCACGAAGCCTTATTTCTCACTGCTAGCGGCAGAAGTGTTCTCTGGCTCTGCTATGATCAACGTACACGTCCATAACAAAGAAAGCTCCCAGATACTGTAGCTTATTTCTACCTGCTTGTTCAAGCGTTGGTGGCACAGGGCTGGGGCCAGGCAGACCATCTGTCTTCCATGGCTGGTTCAGGGTGCCTGCATGGGTGCTTATCTGTATTTAGGCAGTGAGAGAAAAGACAAGAATAGTATGTGAACATTCCTTTAAACAACATGACCCAAAGTGGCAGACATTTCTTCTTACTGGAAGACATCATTCATTTCTTCACTTGCCATTGTAGAACCCAAACACATGGCCACCTCCCTGTAAGGAAAGCTAGAAGCTACCTATCTGGGTTCGGTAGTATAGTGACAGGGAGGACATTACCCGTGAACTAGTGATCTGTGCCACTGTGTACCTTTCTATCCTCAAACAGCCAAGTGGCGCTCTAAACAACATGGCACACGGCATCCAACAGCTGTCCTTATCACCTGCCAGACTGCCTTCCCCCTCTGCGCGCAAACCTGATGGTGGCATAGGAATGCAGCTGCACTGAAAACTTACATTCACAAAGGAACAGTAGTCACTGGGAAGCCTGATGGTAGGGACTCTGAAGACTCAGAGCCAGAGCCAGAGTCAGACACCACTTGCTTCAGCCCTGGCTCACTTTTGCAAGATGACCCTTGTCCACTGCTGGCTGTGGTCCCTGCTGTGCCTTTTGGCTTGTTCCTGCCATCATCCTTCATGTGTTCACCTAGACCAGATGCCAATGGGTGCGCCTCTCCGAAGCGAGTCCTCACGTCTTTCCAGCCTGTTTCACGGTGCCATGGGCATGAGAGTTTGAAGTTTGTTTCAGGAACATACTAAAAGGAGGCATGCAAATTCTTTGCCAATGTAATTCTTCAGAAACTGGTATAGAATATTCCTTTTATTGTTACTTTATTGCCCTGTTGACCTCTGGTAATGTATCGTCTCTCAGGCTGTTTTCTCATTATTTGAGTGGCCTTTGTTGGGTTTATTGATTTTTATCAATCTTGCTAAAGCACCTGGATTTTTGTTTTGTTTTCTGTTTAACCTTCATTTTTATCTCCCCTGTATTTCCAACATGCATTCCTTTGAATAGTTTTTCTTTTTGTTTGGCTTTTACTGACTTTTATAGGCTTTATATTTTTATTACCACTTGACCTTTTATACTTTTAGACATAATGAATCTAGTTTAATTTTTTGTGAATCAGCTTTCTAAACACTGTTGATCAAACACTTTCTTTCTCCCCTATTGCTGCTCTGTTATATTAAGGTCCTGTATATTTGCATGTGTTTCTGGGTTCCTCAAGGCACTTTCTCTATTGGGCCAGTTCTCTGTTCTGTACACTGTACTCATTACCATATACTAAATTGACAAATCTTTGTAATTTTCTTCCTTTTTGGTTTTTTTCAGACAGGGTTTCTCTGTGTAGTCTTCTAGAAATAGCTCTGTAGACCCGAGTGTGGTCTTGAAATCACAGAGATCTATCTGTCTCTACCTCCTAAGTGCTGGGATTAAAAGCATGGGCCACTACTGCCTGGCTTGTAATTTTCTTAACAGACACATGATTCTTCCTTTATACTGCAAATAATTTTCTCTTGCTATTATTATTATTTTTAGACGGGGTCTCACTATGTAGATCAGGCTGGCCTTAAACACAGAGATCTACTTGCCTCTGCCTCCTGAGTGCTGGGATTAAAGCTGTGGCAGCCATCTCTCATCTTAACATTTTTTTCTTTTTTTGGTCAGGATTTTCTAACAAATTTGTAGGCACTTTATGAAGGTGTGTTTTTATTTTCAACAATACAGGTAAATTCCCATCATATGACCTGGCGTCAGTTCTCAGTATTTACAGGTTTACAGTTGAGAAGTGGCTGGCTTAGCAAGATTTAGTTGTGCCCTCAAATCAATACTCAGAGCTTTGGTTGTGATTTGTAGATGAGTTTGTAGAGGGCCACGGAAACTCTCGGTTTTCTAATGTACTTGCTGTAACCTTCCCAGCTGATGTCAGCAAGGAGCGCTCTACCTCACCTTGGTTTCCATGCTCTAAGCACTAGTTTAAGACAAATATTGTGGTACATACCTACAGTTCCACACTTAGGGATCACAAGAGTTCAAGGCCACAATGGGTTACACAGTGAGTTTGGAGACATTCTGGGATACCCAGTCAAATTGTCTCACAAAATGAAAACCAAACAAAAAACCAAAAGTGTCCTTTTGTAGTACATTTAGTGCCAATCACACACACACACACATTTTTGTGCCATTTTTAATGGTCTTGTTGTTTAAAGTAGGTCCCAAGCACTAAAGTGATGTGTGGTGTTTCTAAGTGAAAAAAAAAAAAAAAAAAAAAACACCTCTGAATAGCCCTCATGAGAAAAGACAGGTTTATAAAACATCAATCAAGTATAAATTATAATGCCAGGGCTGTGAGCTCAGCATTAACAAAATATGCTTTACCCTATATCTTTAATCCAAAACTCACATCGGGGGTTAACTGAAGACACTGTTGTGGCCTGAGGCTTGGTGGAAAGGAGACCCTGTTTCCTGTAGGAGTGATGGTTTGTTTTCACTAATTCACTGTCACAGCAATTGAAGCACAATGACTAAAAGTGGCCCAAACTGACCATACTCTTGGTCCTCTGCAATAGGACATGAGGTCATTCACCGAGGGGAAGATAGGGTGAGTTTTAGAAAATGAAAACTTTCTCCTCAAATTTGATAGTCTCCTCCAAGTTTGTATCTTCAGATTGTATCCTAAGTGCTGTGGGACTATGTTCTGATACATTGTAAATATTTGTCCTTCCTACTGGTTGAATAAAATGCTGACGGGCCAGAAGACAGACAGAGTGTGGGAGGGACTACTTGCCTATGAAAATTCTGAGAAAAGGAAGAGTCAGGTAGAAATGCCAGCAGACCCAGAGGAAAGGAGATCAGGATGCTGCTCTGAGGAAAGGTACTAAGTCACATGGCTAAACAAGATAAGAATAATGGGTTGAGCTAAGATGAAGTAGTTAGCAATATGTCTGAGCCATAGGCCAAGCAGCATGAAATTAATATAAGCCTTTGTGTGATTGTTTGGGGCTAAGTGCAGTGGGGCTGTGAGCGAGTCTGAGATTCAGTGGTAGACCAGAAAGTCTAGGCCAGAAACTTCTTACTATTACAGGACTGTCCTGACTTGCATACATTTTATTAGACATTTTTAAAATTTAAAAGTAATGTAGATATTCACAGAATGCAAATAATAATGTGATAACTAAGAAATGGAAACCCTTCCTTCCAAGCCCTGATACTGTACCCAACACTCCAAATGTCAACAATTTCCTCTGATCACTCCATAAGCTAATGAATTAAATAGCTACTACTTAGCCCTCTGCCTGTTTTTAAAAAATGAACATTGCCCTCTACACTTGCCCTCTGTTTCAGAATAAGGGAGCTTGCATGTCATAAGCACACAGTTCACTTATCAGCATCAGTTATCACATAGAGTAAGGTAACAAGCAATGTGTCACAGCACTGAGCCATAATAGTTGGTGATGAGACCAAGGTTGACTTTTTGTTTCCCAAGTTAACATATACAACTTTTGAAAGTTAAAATAAATTGGAAACTTTATCACATAGTTTGCATCTGACAGAATTTGATGCTAAGAAAACATTTGAAATTGCTCAGCACTCTGTGTCTTGTCCTTGTCCTAATCTGGGAACCTGTGTCAGAAAACACTGTCTGCGTCCCCAGGCTGGCCCATGAACTGTTGACTCTTTTCAAGATGATATAATGTCTGTTTTCTTTTGTTTTGTCCTTTTCCAAAAGCTGTTCATAATCTTAGAACAAACCAGAAGTGCACACCACACTATGCTGCCGGCACCCTCACAATGCGTGCCCACATGCATTGCTTCGCACTTGTGTGGAGCATGTCCCTGACACGATGCATGCCTGCTTGCATTGCTCTGCACTCATGTGGCACCTGTCCCTGACACAAGCACACACAAGACTTCTCATTAGAAGTTTTCCATTGTGTCCAAAAACAGGCAGCCCCAAGGCCAACTCCAAGTATTAGTCACTGTCTGGACACGTTTCCTCAGGCCCTTTCTGGCAACAATGAGAGAGATGATTTGTGGGGGAACATTCCTTCTAGTCATTAGCTTTAGACTGAAGATTTTTACAAGATATGTTTGTGGTGCTAACTATAACTGTCATATGCAAGTAGACATTTTTAAGTAGGGCAGGGCTCCAACATTGTGACAGAGAACTTGGGTTATCTATAGGGTACTGCAGGTTGTTGCCGCCAATGATGTTACAGCGCGGTGGAATATGTAAGTTGCACAGTTTGATTCCAGTGCATTTCTCTTGGTGAGACCCTTCCATAAGGGCTTGTAAGTGCTCCTTTGTGTTAGTGAAATGAAGGGTGGTTTCTATGCAAAAGATTCTTTGCATTTCAAAACACAATGCTTGTTTCTGTAGTTTATTTTCTGTGTTATTTGCCATTAAACATGTGACTTTTACTAAAATTCATACCATATGTGTGTGTGTGTGTGTGTGTTTGCCATACGGTGTGCCTCCCAGTACATTACATGCATGTAGTACCAATGGTGGCCAAAAGGAGGGGGCCAGATCCCTTGGAACTAGAATTACAGGTAGGTAGTTGTGAGCCAGCCTGTGGGTTATAGGAACTGAACTCAGAGTCCTCTATAAGAGCAGCAAGTGCTCTTAACCTCTGAGTTATTTACTTTGCTTTGAGGAAGGTCTTAATGAGTTGTATAGGCTTGTCTCAAACTTGCTGTGTAGCCCAGGCTAGACTTACGCTCTCAGCAATCTTCCTGTCTCAGCCCCCTACATGTACTATGACTAGGAGATGCTGCACATCGTCCCATAGCATTGCTATCTCCTAGGGACCTTCAGGGCACAATCCAGGAATTGGGAGGCAGCTAGACAAATTTGGAAAATAAAAGGACTTTTTACATCCAATGCCAGGACCTTGGAATTTGGTCCTTGTTTCAAATCTCAGATCTGAGTGGTTTTGAATAAGTAACTTATGTTTTCCTAAAATCCAGTTTGAGGACCTGTCTAATTTTGAATTATGTAAAGCCCTTTTCAAGTGCCCATTATAATAATGAGAACAATATAATAATTATTGCCACCATGGTCCACAGTAGCACTGGGTGTACCTGATGCCCTGTGTCCTACTCCCAATGCTCCCGGTTTAGGACAGCACTTCCTTCAGGACCCTGGGAAGCTGCCACCAATAATGGTGTTTTCCTTTCTCATCACTTCTGCAGTTCAGACAGGTGGATGATGCTGACCACAGCAGGGCCATTTAACACTGCTAAGCTAAAATGTTTACTAAGAAGAATGTCTAGGTGCACTAAACTTATAAATTTAGCAACTTATAAACTAGCATAAAAATGAAAATGAGCTGGGTGGTGCTGGCATACACCTTTAATTCCAACACTTGGGAGGCAGAGGCTGGTGGATCCCTGTGAGTTCAAAACCAGCCTATTCTACAAAGTGGGTTTCAGGACAGCCAGGACTGTTACACTAGGAAACCTGTGTCAAAAATACAAAACAATAAAGAAAGGAAGGAAGGAAGGAAGGAAGGAAGGAGGGAGGAAGGGAAAAAGAAAAGGATAAGCTAAATGTAACAAAGTGGGCATAATTCGAAATTTCTGTTGTGACTTTAAAAGGTTTAGAAACGTTGTAGAGGTTATTTATGACCAGGTTGAGCATAGGCTTTTTTCTTTTCTTTTTCTTTTTCTTTCTTTTTTTTTTTTTTTTTTTTTTAACATGGAGCCCCTGGAAAGAGCCCCTTCCACATTTCTAGAAGTCATTCTCAGGAACTGATTCCACCTTCCACTGGAGGAGCCAACCTTGTGCCCCGTGACCTTTCCTAGTGATGGAAGCCAATGACAATGTTTAAGTACCCCTCTGACTCAGAGCCTGCCCGGCAGGACATTTGCCCTGTGGTGTTGGCTTGACCACAGAAGGAAAGATGAGTGGATTGATGAGGGGACACTTTGTGATAGCTCTGTCGTGTTTTGATTTTAGAGGCACCGGAAACTGTGCAGCCAGGAGCCACAGTCCAGCCTGCAAGCTCACACTCTTTGCCACACGTTAAGCAGCAACTGTGGAATGAAGAATGTTTCCACGGCAGGCTGAGCAGAGGGGCAGCAGAGAGACTCCTGGTGAAGGATGGGGACTTTTTGGTTCGAGAGAGTATAACATCTCCTGGCCAGTATGTGCTGAGCGGACTTCAAGGTGGCCAGGCAAAGCACCTCCTCTTAGTGGATCCTGAAGGCAAGGTATGACTGTGTTTTCATGATATGTCACACTTTGTATCTACACATAGTATTCAGTAGAAGTCAAGGCTAAGTGTTTACTTTTCCTTGAGCTGTACAGCCCGAACTGGCAGTGTGGTTAGAACTTGAAGGCACCCTGGAGCATGGTGTAGAGGAGAGCCTCTTTCTGCCTGCTCACTTCAGTTCAGTAAGACAAATTGTAGTTGTAGCAGACTCCTGCAACTGAATAAGACCATAGTCAATTCAGCAATGCAGAATTAAATGACATAAAGAATACAACATGATTTTTTAAATGATACTAAGAATTGTGGCTTTTTTCATCACTAAGAAAACTGACAAACTTTTAGCTAATATACAAATATAATAGGAAGTGCACTATAATGGGTATCATGTAATTAAGATTATAAAAGATTTCTATATGCAACTATATGACAACAAATTGGATAAACTAGAAGAAATGGACAGGTGTCTAAAAACATATTACACTGAAAGATGGAATCAGAACGAAATGGAGACTCTAAACATATTAAAATTACTAGGAAGGTGACTGAGGGGTCAAGACTCCCCACCAGAGAAAGGCTCTGGGGCCAGTGGCTTTGCTGGTGAATGATGTCCTGTATCTAGAGGATGAGCCCTGGCCCTTCAGCTCATGCTGAAAGGGACATTTGAACTCATCTTTTGAGGTGAGTGTTATTTGAACACCAAGATCATATAGAGTGGTTCTTCTCATCTCAAATGGCCCCATCAAGAAACCCTCACAGGGGTGCCCAGCTGCTTGAGTTTTAGCTGATTCTGGATGTGGTCATGTTGAAAATCAAGATGGGCTGTCAGAAGAATAAAGACTGCATGATCATCTCCATGAATACTGAAAAGGCATTTGACAGAATTCCACACCCTTTCATGATGGAACCCCCCACACATGAGAAAATAGGAAGAAATTAATAGTAATAAAATTACCAAATAATAGTAGAAAGGACATAGTAAATTCCATATAGGAAGAGCTCACGGCAGACAGCATATTTTTAATGCTAAATTAGTTGAATTAGTTGAGTTTCTACAAACAAATGAAAACTATCAGGAAGGAAAGGAACAGTTACATTTGTAATGGCACCAGTAGTAAAGGGTACTTAGGAATAAACTCAACCAACAAGAAGAAATACAGCCAGGATGTGGTAGTACCTTTAATTCCAGACTTCGGGAGGCAGATCTCTGAGAATTTGAGGCCAGCCTCGTCTACAAAATGAGTTGCAGGACAGCCGAGGCTACATAGAGAAACCATGTCTCAAAAAAAAAAAAAACCCAGAACAATAAAACAACAACAACACAAAAATCTTTCTGCAGTGAGAACTATAAAACACTGATGAAGAGAACTAAAAAGGATGCTAATAACTGGCAAGATGTCTCCGTGGGTCAGGAGACCTAGCATTATTAAAATGTCCACACCATCCAAACCATCTACACACACAATTAGAATTTTTATAAAACTCCTGATGGCAATTTATAGACACAGGAAATCTTAAAATTCACAGTCAACTGATACAAAGAAGTATGAATAACCAAAACACTTTTTTTGGAAGTTTTATTAAGCTGAAGACCTCAAAACACATTACAGTGCTCCATTAATCAAAACAGTAGTGTTGACATAAAGTTAGACAGCTAGACCAGTGGGACAGTATAATGGACCCAGGAGTAAATTCATATGTGCAGTCAAGAGATCTTTAAGAAGATCACTGAATCTTCTCAAGCAAACACTGGAGAAGAATGCTCTCCAAATATCATTGGGAAACTGAACACACCCATGCAGAAGGACGAAACTGGATTCTTATACTACTAACAAAAGTTAACTCAAAATGGGTCAAAGACTCAATTGCAAAATGTGAAACTTTAAAACTCCCTGGAGAAAGTGTAGGAGAATGCTTCTATAACTATGGTCTTAATATCTGTTAGATAAAATTGCCAGAAGCCAGGCGGTGGTGCACGCCTTTAATTCTAACACTTTGGGAGGCAGAGGCAGGCAGATCTCTGTGAGTTTGAGGCCAGCCTGGTCCATAAAGTGAGTTCCAGGACAGCCAGGACTGTTACACAGAGAAACCCTGTCATGAAAAACCAAAACCCAACAAACCAACCAACAGAAGAAACAAGCAAACAAAAAGATAGAGGGAGTCTGCACTAAACAGTCAACCCACAGAATGAGGTAAATGTTTCCAACTGTAAGTCTGAAGGAGTTAATACCCAAAACACATAAGGAAACCCTGCAACTCACAAAAACAACAACATCAACAAACTGAACATCCATCCAGAATGAGCCATTTCTCCAGAGAAGAAAAGGCACACAGCTGAATGACAGAGGCAGACAGTGCCCAACATTTCTAATCAACACGAAATTCAAATCAACGCCACTATGAGTGACCACTTCCAGTCTGCTAAGCTGGCTATGACCCAACCCTAAAAACAGAAAACAATGTAAAAGTTTCTCAGAAACTTAGAAGTATAACAGCCGTGCAAAGTCACAGCCTCACTTCTGGGCAGAAGAATGGAAATCACTCTTCAGGAGAGCTCCTCTTGTGCACACAACAGTGATACTCCTAACAGCTAGAGTTCATGGACAAGAGAAGAAAGATATGCCATATACATGCAAAGGAATCCTTCAGCCATGCCAAGGACAGCCTGTCACATGCTGTCATGTTCCCAAGGATGTTGAAAGCATTTTGTTAATTCCCTGGACAAATGTCACATGATTCCACTTAGATGAGGTATCTTAGGAAGTCAGACTTCTAGATACACAATGGAGAATGAAGATTGTCACCATCTGGGGAAATGAGTTGTGGTTCTGAAGGTAGCAGAGTTTCAGTTGGAGAAAATCTGAGCTGACAGTATTGGACTACATACTTCAAGTCTCATGTAATGGATTTTTTTTTTTAATCACCCAGTTTTTAAAAGCTTTTGAGGGTAAGGTTGTAAATGCACATATTCCGGGAGCTGGTGGCATTTCCCAATAGTAGAAGATGCATGACCCGAGTACACCCATGTGGGGCTAGTGCGGCTGTCATGCAATGCTGGTTCTGATATCTGATTTGGTGGGACTCTGGGTGTGTAGTGGTGCTTACCAGGGGTGTCTGATGTTTTCGCTTCCCTGAACCATATAGAGAAATTGTAGTCAGCCACCTAGGGGTTTCCACCCCGGCTGAGGGTTGTGAGCTTGATGTTCATTTTGCATGTCATTGCTTACAGGGCCTTGTCATCTAGAGCGTTCACACTGGACAAATGCCCAAGCTAGTTACGAACAAACCAAAAAAAAAAAAAAAAAAAAAAAAGCTCAATCCTTTAAGTGTGAAAACCACTTGTGGGCGGTGGTGGCGCTCGCCTTTAATCCCAGCATTTGTGAGGTAGAGGCAGCCAGATTTGAGTTCTGGTCAGCCTTGTCTACAGAACAAGTTCCAGGACAGTCAGAGATACACAGAAAAACCTCGTCTCTGAAAAAAAGAAAAGAAAAAGCAAATGCACATATTTCACAGCTTAACCAGTATAGAAGGAAGTAAAAGTGAGTAAATAATGGGATGAACACAGGGTGTGGTTGACTCTGCTGAACTGAAACAACAGTTACCACTCAGTGACACCCAACTGCTGCCGCACAGAGTCAGGGCTGATAGGGCCGCCAGATTGAGTTTTGTGTTTACTCTCTTCTTTCTCAACTTAGAATATTAAAACTTCTGGCTTAAGGGGTCTGGTGGCTAATTTGCGGTTTCTGTACTAGGAAGGAAGCTTCTGCAGGACTGATTAAAAAGCCCAGTGAAGGGTGTGGGACACACAGGGACAATAACTGGTGCTTGGGGGGGATGGAGTGTGAGACCCTGGACCACAGTGTTGGCTGGAGAACCATGGAGGAAGAGGAGACAGTCAGAATTAGGAACACAGCAGAAATTGTCAACTAAGTGGAGCAGGAAGAAAGAAAAGCTTCATTAAAGTTTGAAGGCCTTAGAGAATACACTACAGTCCTTGTCTCCTTTTCCTTATGTGCTTCCAAACCGAGGACACTTTCTTTCATAGCTCTAGTATAATAATAAGATCAGGAAATTCAATTATAGGTAGTATTATCTAACTTATAGTCCATGTTTAAATTCTGCCGGTTATTCCAATATGCTGAAACCAATATGCAGGCAGAACTCAGAATCCCCTGTAGGAAGCTGGCAAAATTATTAGGTAAGTGTGTGCTGGCTTCAGGCCTTCCTTCTCCTCCACGGAGGAACATGCAGGTGATCAGGTGACAGAGACAGTGGAGTCCAACAGGCAGTAAAGCATTCAGAGGGCGGGTCCACGACAGTGCTAGGAGGAAATTCTATAGATCCATCTCCTTCAGCGTGTAGACAGTAAGCTAGCTACTGCTAACGAAGCTTGCAGAAAGGTGACATGAATTGTTATGGCTCTAGAGAGAGGCAGGACTTCTCTAAGGGGCCAGCTTTTGTTAGAGACGGGTTAATATGGAAGCACTCCATTCTCCGGAAGATGACTATACTCCTGGTAATGTGCTTGTACACAAATCGCCTTGATATTTATAGATGTGGTGGCATGATAGGATTTATCAAGCAACAGGACTGCAGAGAGGCTGATTGTAGATTTGGATTAAATGACAAGCACTTGGCACTTTCTGAACGTAAATGCTACTGTAAAAGGGTAATGGGGAATGATAAAACTGTTTATTAAGGAGAACAGAATTAAAAAGCACCTTTTCTTTATTCTATAAAATATCTACTCTAGGAATATACTTCTCCGCCACCCAATTGGCCCAAATATATTTGTGTTTCCTTTCCTAGGTGAGGACCAAGGACCATGTGTTTGATAGTGTTGGCCATCTTATCAAATATCATATGGATAATAGTTTGCCAATCATCTCTTCTGGAAGTGAAGTAAGCCTTAAACAGCCAGTAAGAAAAGATAACAATACAAGACTTTTGAATTCCAAGAAATGACAATTCTGGGCGCTGTGGTGCTGATGTCACAAGAATATCCTTTCTGTGTCAGGAACAATGGCAATTCAGACCTTCTATCCAGATAAAACAACACAAACTGTGAAATAAGTCTTTCCGAGACCACCATGGACTATGTGTCTTATAAAACAGAGAACTAATAAAATACCCTCTAAATATGAAAATCAGAGAAGAAAAATTTTGATCCATTTGAAAAGGAGTTATCCATATGCACAAAGGTCACTTTTTAAAGGTCACATTGCATTGATTAAAAGCTAAAAGCACAACTACAGTTTCATATGCTAAAGACCACTTGAACTGCTCAGGCAGTGGTACGTGCCTTCAACTTGATAATCTGGGGACATTTTCGTATGGGGGAAGTTAGTTCCAAGTGTTTTCATGTTCTGTAGCTACAGAACCAGTTGCCAAAAAAAAGTTTTTCCTTCTTAAAAACAAGCAAGAGGATGCAGTTTGATGAACAGTGTTAACGTCTTTCCATGTTGTGTTCAGTAGCACACTGTGCCGCCATGTTAAATATAACACTGCCATCAAAGCAGACGTATGTGCTTGTGTGATGAAAGCAAAAGCCACGGATGCTTTCATCATTTTGTCTCATATGTTGATTAAAAGGTTGGGGCCCAAACATCACTGACCAGTGTTCCTCGATCTTTGCTATCTGAACTGTTAATATGCAGCACAGGACAAGTTCATGAGGCCGGTTGATTTTGAGACATGGGTACAAAGATGGCAAACAAACACAGTGTACTTCGTGTTCAGTCCACACTGGTTCCATTCTTATTGAGAGTACAGAAGGTAATTTACAGGACAGGAAACTTTCCTTTGGCTGCCACCGAATCCTCCTGTCACCTCTACATGTGTCCTATCTCCTTCTCTACATGTGATCAGAAAAAAAATGCAGAGTGAGAAAACACAAGGGGTGAAGGGCTTGAAAAGGCCTGCTGCACACAGCCCAATGGCTAATCTGGTGGTGAAATGAAGAATTCTCAGAGAAGCTCTAGGCTCAGATACTCATCCCTGTGGCTCTTGGCAGGTTGCTAAACCTGTCTGAATTCCAGTTTTCTTGTTTAGACGAGGGAGTTCAGAGGTGCATTCCAGGGTTTGCTGCCATCCTAACATAGTTTTTCTTCTGTTAGAAGTTAATACTGATAAGCAGCTTGTGTAGTTAAGGGTAAACATTTAGGACTTTCGCTTTATTCTGTGTCTGTACTCTACTGATAAAGGGTTTAAGCAAATCATCACTCACATAGTTTTCAGTATAAAGCAGATAATATTGATGTAAGTGGATCTGGTTGTTTTTAGTAATGCTTGAGTCAGTTCTTACTTGCATTTGCATATAGAGACATGGCCATTACTGACGGAGACAGCGACAGAGAGAGAGAGAGAGAGAGAGAGAGAGAGAGATATTAATCCTGAGTTTTCTGGATAGTTATCTCAATATCACTTCAACTTAACCTTTCTGATATGATATATTTGGTAAGTTTTAAGTACAATATGGAATAGACATCATCAAAAATCAAGTACATGGAAATCTTGACATTTTTATGTAACAGCTCACCATTTTATCTCTGCTCCCATTGGCTTATTACATAGCTTTCCTTTCCACAACTAGAAAATAATGTATATTTCATTGATTTTTTCCCCCATATACCTTAGGTCTTAATCATTTTACTTTATAAATGGGATCAGTGTAGTGATAGGAACTTGTAGGCAACCTGCATCAGAGACAGGGCAGGATTATGGTCTCCTACCAGCTGATGAACACAGACTGGGTGGCCAGGAGTTCCAGATGCAGGGAACACTGACGCTGTGAGCAGCACACGTATGGGTAGTCAACACTGGACTGAAGTGGTGTAGCTGGGAAGCAAATACTGCACTTTCAGATACTAAAGACATTGTTCACACATACTCAAGAGATTCAAGAAATGTCTGCATGCTATTTTAATCTCATATTCTCAACTTTTAAAGTGGTGGTTCATTTGCCTATAAATATCTGTAAATGACTTTTCTAAAAAATAAAAGATTATTGCTTTGTGACAACTGACAATGTATGTCTGGTATTTGGGACTTAGAAATTTTACCATATATGTGGCGGATCAGTGTCTTGGCAGGTAACAGATGGCTTACTCAAACTGGGTAATTTGAGGAGAGATTAATAAAGGGTACTTAACGTAGGGTTAAACTATAGAGAAACCACAGGTAGAATGCAGTGCTGTAGGGCCCTGCAGAAGGGGGTGTGTGAGAGCAATTACAGACTGGAGAGCCATCTGGCTGCATATAGTTGTGGAGGGTCCCGGGTGGGGTGGGGGTCACAAGGGATCCTGGTGATAGAAGAGAGAGGATTAGCTAAGAGTATTAATAACTTGGGTTTTCCCTTCTCTGCCTCTGACCAGCTGGGATTCTTCACTGACTGGTAACTGGAAGGCAGACTGAGAGAGCTTGTTGATGTTTTTTTTTTTTTTAAACTTTTTTTTTAAATTTATTTATTTTATTTATTTGCCTTGGTGTTTGCCTGGAACTGGATCTACAGACAGTTGTTAGCTGCCATGTGGGTGCTGGGAGTCGAACCCGGGTCCTCTGGAAGAGCAGACGGTGCTCTTAACCGCTGAGCCATCTCTCCAGCCCCTTGTTGATGTTTTTTTAAAGGTCTGCTTCCCAGGGCATGGCATAATGATTCCAGGGAAAGCAAGGTCCCCTCTCAGTCTCCTCAGTAACAGAATCTAAGAATGAACTCCAACTGAGGCTTGAGGACAATTGTGTCAAAGAATCCACCCCCCCCCCCAGGGTAGTCAAGTTGTAAATCACTAGTTGCCCAGAGGGGAAGAAAAAGCCATGACGCTGAGTTAGCCTGGAACACACACCAACTCCATGGTGAACCAGCAGCCAGATGGGAGGGAGGAAAGCCTGAGAGAAAGGGTGGGAAATCTCCAAGTCCCAGAGAAAACATGAGAAGGGAAGGTAAAGTTACCCCCCCTTGATGAGGACTCACAAAGGCAGGTAGATCCAACAGGAGGTCCTGGAGGCTCTAGGCTGCATGCTAGGGAACAGAAATTCTGGAAGGAAAAGTCCATAACAAAGAGCAAATCATTCCTCTTATGTCTTACCATTCTTGCTACAGTATTCCACCATGGCATTCCACCTCAGCATGGGCACTAGACATAGTTGGGTAATGAAGCATGCCCAAGCCGCCTCATTAGCAGATACCCTGGTTCACCTTCAACAAATGCCATTTACCTGCATACCTTTCATTAATCTTTTCTGGAGCCAACATCTTCCTTTATTTTCCCATTTCTTCAATTTATTCACTAAGAACACAGTTGTTTTGAGTGCCTAGCATGGGCCATGAAGTATGATGATAAACGCTTAAGTAAATACCTCAAGATATTCACATTGTTCTATGAGTATACAGACATATTCTAACTGTAACAGAAAAGAAATCTATCTTCTCGTAGCAGGTATGCACTTTGTGAACGGTGGTAGCAAAATCCAGTTCCACTAAGTTAAGTGTGTACCGAGGGCTGAGCGGGAGAAGGCGGGGGCGACAGAAGTGAAGAACAGCGCAGGTGAGGGAGGCAAAAGCAATCCCGGAACTCTTGGAGCTCAGTCTTGTTATTTCATTGTTTCTGTGGATCAAGCATTTCTTCTGTATCAGATACTCAACTAAGGGGCCAAGGCAGGCATTACAAAGACGGGATGGCACTTGGCAAAGCAAAACTAGCCAGAATTGGAAGAGCCTTGGGCAAGTATTTTATTCCGCAATGTTTAAAAGGGTGTGGTAATCTATGCGACCAACTATTCATTGGGACCCTTCTTAGCACTATGTCCTAGCCAGGTCCAGCCACCCTCCTCAATAAGCCAATTAAGAGAGACAGATTAAAATTGGAAAGTAAAAATGAGGTTTATTCAATGTGTTTGTGACCGTCAAGTTCAACGATATAATAGGATTTAATGATAGGCTAACCTCCAAGGGAATTCAAATATGCAGTGAAGAGGCACTTGAGAGCACGTACAATCTTATCAGTAAAGAAACACAAGTTTAAACAAGTCAAGTGTGAAGATATGGCCAAATTTAACAACTACTACGGTTGGTAGCTGGAGTAAATGTCTGTGAGTTTAGGGTGGGAAACTGAGTATTCGTTCTCACCCGTGGAAGGGCAAAAGCTCCGTTGTATCTAGGCAACTCTAAGCCCGCCCTCTCAGAGGCTTTTGTGATTGGCTTACGACTTTTCCAATGGGTGCTCTGGGGAGCTTCCCGCCACCACTGGCGCCTTCTTCGAACAGCCGTGCTCTAGCAACTGCGGGCGACTTCTCAACCGACCATGTGGGAGGCGGGTCTTCCGCCCTGTCGCTCCGCCCAGCCGCCCAGCCCATCAAGCGGCGGCGGCGATTGGAGGAGGCGGCTGCACATCGAGTGGCGGAGTTCGCGGACTAGGTTGTACCGGGAAGGTGCGCTCAGGCTACTAGCGGGAGTTGTGTGTTGCTGGAGGGCGCTTTGGTTCCTGTAGTCTCACCTGCGGGATCGGGAGCTGTCTTCGAGTGTCCTGCACCGGGGCGACTGTGCACGCTGGCTCCCTGCCTGTCCCTCGGCCCCGGCGCTGCACCGGGAGACCTGTGCGTGCCCCAGATTCCTGGGCGCCCGGCCCAGCTCTTTGGTAAGGGCGCTGCGTGACTATATTTTAAGTTTGTTGTCCTCTGCCTACCCTGGTATGTCCAAGCTGTTGTCGCTACTACGGATCGCAAGAAGTGTCATCGATCTTTGCCCCCGCCTCCAGTTGCTTCTCTGTGCCCTTTGTAGTGGGAATAGCACTTGGAAAGTGTCTGGAGCAATCTATTGCGTTCTAGCTGTTCCGTTCTGTAAGGGAAGTTAGCGTGTAAGCTAGTGAGTGGGTCCCTAACTCCCAGGGCATTTCATGTAGTTCTTGTAGTTATGAATTTTAGTGTGACTTAAGCTGAATCTCACTTTATAGCTTCACAGTACGAGATTGTTTTCATGTAAAGGCTGAAGTCTGAAGCAAAGGATAATAAGATGAACCCTCTGAAAGTGCGCAGACTGGACCTTTGATGAAACAGGCATCTAAAGCGGGGTGGAGTCAGCATCTTGAAGATGTCAGGTTTCCCACAGGCAGTTACAGTCACTTCTTTCTCACATTCATGCTGTTTCTACCCTTTTCATTAGTAAAGAAATGAACGCAGTTTAAGATTGCACAGCTGCCAGAGTCCAGGTTTTTGAATGAGGACTATATGAAGACTATCAGTGCAATATAAGGTCTATCTAAAGATCCTTTCTACCGCAGCTGGAGAGATGGTTCAGCGGTTAAGAGTTATTGCTCTTAATGTGAGTTCATTTCTTAGCACCCACATTGCATAGATCACAACCACCTGTGACTCCAGCTCCATTAAAGTCTGTGACCCAGTGCTTATATCCACTCATAATTAAAAAAAAAATAAAGACTTTTTGCAAAGAAAATATGGTCACAAAAGCAAGATTCTGGAAATATTTATCCGTGTGTGTGTGTGTGTGTGTGTGTGTGTGTGTGTGTGTGTGTTGGGGGGGGGATGATGACCAGAAAATGACCAGGAACAGTACTGCTGAGAAGGTCAGTGCTGGGTCAGAGTGCTGGACATGCTTTTTCTATTCTTGTTAATGGAGTTAGGAAAAATTTCTTGGCTAGAGTGAAAATGTTAACCAAGTTGGTGTGTTTTAAAAAGCACACTATCTTTGTAGACTATGCCTTTATTTATTTTTTTAAAGTGGTCGTCTCTCTGGTCAAATATAGGAGTAGGTCATTGTTTTTACTAATTTACCTGGAGGCAGTTTTACTAGGGCATATATTCATTTTGTTTTGATAGCTTCCAAGATGATTATCTGTTCCTATTTCACCAGCAGTTTATTAAACCACAGAAAACATAGTCAATGTTAAGTGTGATTTTTTTTTTTTTTTTAATGCAGTAATGAAGGTGGTACTTTGTTACTTATATGAAACTTCCTGAATTCTTCATGGACTTAACTTCTCTGTTTTTGTATGTAGCTATGCATCTAAGATGTATGTGTATGTATCTATGTGTGTCTCTGTGTATTTGTATATGTAAGTATGGCCTTGCTGATGTCATGCCATATGTGTAGAGGTCAGAGGACAATGTCGGGTGTCCATCCTCAGTTTCCACCTTGTTTGAGAAATCTCTGTTGCTGTTTTAGTTTGCTGGTCCGTGACCTCCTGGACAGTCTCTGAAGCTGGAATTACAGATGCCTGTGCTTTGTGTCTGGTTGTAGTGTGGGTTCTGAGGATTTGAACTCTTCTTCACACTCGAATGGCGAGATTTTGTTTCACTGAGCCATCTCCTGAGCCTGAGTTCAGAATCTGACAGTGTTAAATGAGCATCTGTATAACGAGCATCTGTACATCTTCCTAAAACGAATTCTCACACTATTTTCCCATCTTAAGTTGTCATCTCATTTTCTTGGAAAAAAAATGTTTATTGACATGTAGTGTCTTGTAAGTAGTTTTTCAATTTTTGTAATTTTATCTCTTGACTTTTTGTTTGTGTGTGTTTGTCTTTTGAAAAAGGCTTTCTTTGTATAGCCCTGCCTGTCCTGGAACTAACTACCTGTGTAGACCAGGCTGGCTTTAACTCACAGAGATCCACCTGCTTCTGCCTCCCAAGTGCTGGAATTAAAGGCACTGGTGGTGGTATTGCTGGAGCTGCTGCTGCTGCTGCTGCCGCTACCACCATCACCGGCACTCTTGATGTTGATGTAGTCTGTAGTACATACTATTGGACTTAGGACTGATGTCTTTTGCTATACAGTTTAAAACATGTATTTTATTTTATGTGTATGGGCCTTTTGCCAGCAAGTGTATCTGTGCATCACTTGCATGCCTGGTGTCTAGCATGGGCCTTTTCTCTACTGGAATTGAAGTTACAGATGGTTGTTAGATGCCATGTAGACTGGAAAGTGAGCCTGCATCCTCTTTAGAAGAAACAAGTGCTCTTGACCACCGAGCCAACTCTCCAGTCTCTGGAAAGATCTTTTTTTCTTCTAAGAGAATGCCTTTGGCTCAACTTTGTCCCACATCCTTAGGGTGATAGGTTGAAGTTTATCTCTGTTTCCATCATCTGAGACTCTATCTAGGCGTGATGTTTCCTTGGAGCAATGAACTGAACCCAGAGATGTGAGAGTGCTTTCTCCTGGCCACATCAGCCGTGTTAGGTTATCATGTTCTGATCATTATTTTATGATATATACAAGAGAATTCCATCAGGGACTGGGTAGAGAGAAGGCTTCCATTCCCCAGTAAGATTGTCTATGTGTGTTTTATGCCATGTTTGGTTAAAAGCACAAATTTTGAGTTCACATTTTAACAGCTATAAAATAATCTGTATTTCAGAAAGTAGTGTTGTGTCATAATTGAAATCAGATTCTTTTTTTTAGTGTACAAATGGGACTACAAATACAATCCCAGGTGTCTTAGATCTGATAAAGGGGATTTTCTTTTTGTACAGTGCTAACAGTTACGAAGTTTGTGATGTAGTTCAACAACTGTTATTAAAAGGAAGTTATATTCTTTATGGCAAAATTTATTTGTGTTACTGGGTCTGTGTACTTCTTATGTGACTCATTCCAATGATTTTTTACAGCCTGTGGTAAATGACTCGTGGCTCAGACCACACACAAAAGTACATTTCCCTGGTGTGAGGAGCCTGAATTGAAGACAGTGTTAGCCAGACCACTGGTAGCACATACTCACATCTTTTTCTTTGGGTGAGAATTATTCAATATTTTGGAATTTGGGGACTTTAGGTCCCCAGCGTTAGTAGTTGCTCCCTTAGGAACTTTTGTATTAGAGCCTCGTGGCGGCGCAGGCCATTTCCTTCTCATCTGACCTGTAGTATTGTGTGAGATCCTGACTGCTGAAGAGCCAGTCTTGGAACCCTAAGCTTTTCAGGGTGTGAAGAGTTTCTGGGTTTCAACTACTAGCTCAGGATTGAGGAGTTCCTTTTTGGAAAACTCAAAGCTTGTATTTGTGGAATTCAGAGCATGAGGCAGAGTCTTGAGGACCCTTACTGCATTCTTGAGGCTTCGCTTGAGCTGATTCTTAAGGATCCTATGTCACTTTTTCTAGTTTGTTAGTGTTGTAAGTTTTTGTCTGCAAATGCCTTACTGTTGTGAATGCCTCCTAGCCACTTGGGAAACCTGGTCATTGTTCTGATGATTCTTTGTATTCTTTCTTTGCTATGAATTGCTGTCATATGGTTGGGTTTTTTGTTAGTGGTAATTCTCCCTGCACTCCCAGGAGGACCATGTCATTGGAGTTTGGCAGCGTAGCACTGCAGACCCAGAATGAAGAGGAGGAATTAGACAAAGAAGACTATGAAAGGGAAAGAGAGGTGAGCTACTTGGAAGAAAGACCTTGAACCCAGTGTCTAACAGCTCATCATGATTATGCCATCTTGTGTCATTTTGAAGGGATTTGTAGTTCATTAAACTTCTACAAAGCAAAACTTATAGCCTGATTAATACTGCACTTTAAAGGATGCGGAGTTGGGGCTGGGGTGATGGCTGTTTGGCATGGTGGGGGGCTCTGTCTTTCCCACTCCATCATCCCTGTCATTCTTCAGTTGTATATTGATATTGAAATTACCTTGTTTTGTTAGCATTAGTGCATAATTTTGCATCTACTAAGAGCAGAGAATATCACATATCCTTTCATCCTGGGGATTAGATGATTGTCACTAATCAGTCACTCCCTAGAGGGTCTCTAGCCCATTACCAGAGCTTAAAGGCTCCTAGACCATATGCTGTTGCTGCTGTTCCTACCACCTGGACAGAATACATCTGGCAACTCGGATTTCCTGTGGGATGTCTGATTGTCAGAGTCCTGATTGCTGGGGAAGTGCGATCCTGAAAGGCAGATCTACTCTGTGGAACCAGCATTGTGAATGAGTACAGTGATTCAGGGTTTGCTGTGCTTCCATAAGAAGCTTTTCAGTCTTGCAGTGTGTGCACATAACCCTGACACCCTTGTAGAGAAAGGAAAGCCCGCCTTTAATCATTAATCTCATTGTATTGGCTTTCCCTCTCCTCAATTGAAATGGTGAACGTGATTCATGTGTAACTTAAGAAACTCATTAAATGGAGGAGCTGGAAGTGTCTGTTCAGTCAGTCACCGGCTTCAGGGCAGCTTTGGGTAGTGTCCTGTTTCAGTCGGCATGATACTGATGTGACTCTCCTGACTCAGTTACAGCAGCTACTCACAGATCTCCCTCACGACATGCTGGATGATGACCTCTCCTCTCCTGAGCATCATGATTCTGACTGCAGTGTGGATGGCATAGTGGGAGAGTAAGGACCCGGAAGGAACTGTTCTCTCTCATTTATCGTATCTCACAAATCTTCCTCTGATTCTCTGATGATCATAATGTAAACTCTAGACTGATTTCTGAAACTTTTGGGTTAAGGTTGAAGAAAAAACAAATACAGAATCTTGGGTTTCTTTATGTTATCTGGCCAAAATTTGATAGAGTATTGATTTAAAGTTGATTTTTTTCAGGCTGCATCCTTCTGAGCAGCTGGAGAGGAAGTGGATTAAGCATGATGTACTACCGAAATCTCACACTGTGAATGTAAGTGCTGTTGTGACCACAGTGCTGTAGCGGGAGGGTGGATCTTAGTGCTTTGGTTGTACTCTTGTTGACTCATAGGACTGTACTGGGCTTGTGTTTTGGAGAACAGTGTAACAATGGCTGGGAAGAAAATCGAAGGAAAACTGAAGACCAGCATCTCGGGTACCATCCCGGAGAAGGTGGGGATGAGGGTGGAAGCGGCTATAGCCCTCCAAGTAAACGAGAGCCGGCAGATTTGTATCATCTTCCTGAAGATTTTCGGCCGTACACAGGTGGTCAGAAGCAGGACTTCCACAAGCAGGCAGCTGCTGTCATCACGTTTTCAGATCTTCAGAGGGACAAGTTTCAGGTACTGTGGGAATCTGACTCTGAAGAATTTGTGTGTATACGTGCACTTGCATGGTGTGAGAATACAATGGTAAAGTGATTTACAACAGCTTTTCTGAAACTACTCACTCAGATTTTAGTTAAATTAGTTTTCTGTTTATAATCAAATGCAATTGCGATGCCAAGACTGATGTCTAAAATAGAGGCTGTTGGGGAATAGTTATTTAAACATCAAAGGTTAAGTCTGTCAAGGAGTAGTGTCTTGTTTACCTCCTCTCTCTTCTGTGAGGCTGCTTCTCTGGGAAGCATACTTTTTAAAGTAGCGATTTCATGTAGATCCTTCATTTTAGTGTTCCCCAGTTTTATAGTGAATTTGAGTCCAAAACTTTGAATCCAGTTCCTGCTCTGCCTGGTGTCACAGCTGTAGATGGGGTAACTGTTAAGGGGACAGACACACTGTACACTGACTGTGGGCAGTTCTAAGAAGGCATCAGGAGACAGTAAGTCTTAGAATTTCTCAATGACAGGATGTGTCTCATTTTCCTAACTGATATTCTGTGTTATTCAATGACAATGATTTTTTTCTTTTGTTCATTGAAAGATAGTTATTTTTTCTTTATCTTTGGAGAATGTTATTCAGTTTTTCTTGTACATGAGATGGTATCCCATGTTCTCATTTATTGAGCATGTGCATGTTTTGTGTTCCCAAGATGCTGACGTTATCTTAACCATTTGTGATACAAATCTCATTGCAATTCTTAAATTTTATTTTTGAAATTGACTGCTATTGTATGCTCAAGAGGAGTAGGAAGCCATTCATAGTATTCAGTAACAGTGGGTTCTGTTTTTGAACAAAAATGTCTATAAATATTTGGACATGGCCTGGGGATGTTGTAGGTCAGTTGGTAGAATGCTAGCCTAATATGCATGGGATTCTGGGTTGAATCCCCAGTATTGCATAAACCAGGCGCTGTGGTGCACATCTGTAACTCCAGCACTTGGAAAGTGGAGGGAGGTGTCTGGTAAGGTAATTTTGGAAGAAAAGACCAAATCTTAATTGTTTATTTTATTTGTCATCTTTTAATAGCAATTTAGTTCATCTCAAGGACCCAGCTGTCAAGCTTTGGAGCCATATAAAGCAATATATAAACCATACCAACCTTCTGGCCAGAGTGGTAGTTCACCAGCCCAGGAGATAGCAGCAAGTGACATGTTTGAAGACCTGCAGCAACGATTTTTAGGAGCTAATGAAAGTAGGCATTCTGTTTATATTTGTTTACTTTACTGTGTTTGTTTTGTTTTGAGCTAGGGCTTTGTGTTGCCCGAGCTGGTCTCAGATCCATGGCAATCTGTCTGTTTAGAGACATGTTACTACACCCAGGTGTATAATTTTTTATTAACATAATTGGGGAATTTGCAACACTTAATGAATATTTACATATACGTTCAAGAATTAATATTTTTAAGTAACAATAATAGAATTGTTGACATTTCAAAGAGCCCCTATTCCCTTATATTAACGGTATATACTGAGGTATTTATGAGCAAACTAATAAGCACTTTAATGTGTATTTCAAAACAGTTTATTGAACTAGGGAGTGGTGGTTCACCTGTAATCCTAGCTTTTAAGAGGAGAGACAGGAGAATCTGGCACCAGTTGAGGTCAGTCTGAGTGCATAGAGCATTCCAGACAGACTGAGTACACCGTGAGAGCACTCAAGGTCAGCCTGTATACATAGTGGGAGTACTCGGGGTCAACCTACATTATCTGGTGAGACCTGTCTCAGAAATGCCAAGGGCTGTGGCTGCTGCTCAATGGTAGGGGGCATGTGTGGCATTTGTAAGGACCTGTTTTCACTAGCTTGGGTTCTTTGCTCTGTAGACATGTATTAATAAAAAAAAATATGAGTATCTTAATTTTTCTTTTCCTTTTATATTTTTTAATGTGGTAACTGTACAAACCTGCTATTGTATTCAGAACTGATGTTGTTCTCAGGTTTAGTTATACATTACTTGCTCCCTGTCTATGGCTGTGAAAAGACACCAGGACCATGACAACTCATAGAAAAGAGCATTTAATTGGGACTTGCTTACAGTTTCAGAGGTTAGTCCATTGTCATGGTGGCAGGGAGCATGCTGGTGCTGGAGAAGTAGCTGAGCGCTGCATATGATCTGTAGGCAGAGAGAGACACAGACAGACTCACAGACTGACTCTGGACTTGGCATGGGCTATTGAAGCCTCGAAGCCCACCCCTGGTGATAAACCTCCTCTAACAAGGCCTTTAATCTTTTAAACAGTGTTACTCCCTATAACTCACCATTCAAATATAGGAGTCTGTGGGGATCATCACATTTCCTAGCCTTTTTGGTTTTTGATGTAGAGTGTGTATAAATATCATCATAAGGAAAACACTTAAAGCCACTAGAGGATACTGAGATGAAATGCTTGTTTAAAAAAATAAAAAACTCAAACAAAAAGCTATACACTGACTAACCTTAGTGTTTTCATACATGGAAGCTTTTACCATTATTGTTCTGGCAGAGTAAATTTACTTTGAATTATTGTGTGTACTGAAGAGCCAGTATGGTTTAGAGTCATTGGAATAGTTGCCCAGTATTATGTAGGACGCCTGGGCTAGGTCAGACAGAAACTGCCTTCTCTGGTGGGACACAAAGAGTTGCTTTAGGCTTGTTTGGGCACAGAACAGCTGTAGGGAATCCCAGACTCATTTGTCTTGAGGGCTCAACAGCAAGTGTGGGAGCGGCTTCTCTATTTGAAGTGCCACAAAGAAGTAGAAAAGTCTGTGGCTGAGGTGGTCTGAGGTGGGTGGCAGTCACCTCAGGCACACCTGCATCCACTCCTTCAGCTTCTCTGGGAGTGACACACTTTATATCTTTTATTACTGTTCTTACAAATCTGCATTTGATTAAGTCAATTTATTTCTAAGGTGATTTTTTAAAAGATGCCATTTAGAAGTTGATGAAATAAATGGATGTAGTGTCAGATTTCCCATTAACAAGAGTTAAAGCACGAGTTCAGTTGAGGCCACACAACCTCAGGAAGAAAAACCTGCGTGTTCTCCTTCATATGGGAACCTAGCCAGTAGTCTAGGCATCTGTGTAAACAGATGCGCACGTGGGTACAGTAAAGCCTGAGAAAACAGAACACGAAAGGCTGTCAGGGCAGAGGAAGGGCTGAACAGGTAAGGAATATGAGTAGCAAAGAGGGCATGAATGAATTGCTTTCTAGTTCTAACTCTGGCTTGGATGTTTTGGTTTTCATGGTAAATAAATGCATGAAATGTATTTGATAGTGAATTGTAAAATCCAGTGTGAAGTTCTACAGCTTCTATTTTGAATGGCTACTCTGTCTAGAAGTTCCCAGAAGTATAAAGACTTAGGATCTGGTAAATTTTGGTGTGTAATCTTTATTTGAAAATTATTTTTATAATAAAGTTTAAAATTAATAAGTGAATTTGGAGAGATGGAGCTTTGAGGCAGTTTATTTCTGCTCTCTGTTTCTGTAAGGCTAGAGATATGTTTTCAGTATTCAGATTTTTTTCTTTTTCTTCTTTTAAGACAGGGTCTCAATATGAAACCCTGGTTGGAACTTGTTCTATAGACCAGGGGCCCTTGAACTCACAAACATCTGTTTGCCTTTGCCTGAATGATGGGATTAAAGACATGTACCACCAGGCCTGGCCTTAAGTTTTTGGTTTTTTTTTAATTTAGAAAAAAGTACCAGTTATTTTGTTAAATATTAATTTTTACATGTATTTATTGATCATAAGCTTTCAGAAGCATTAGCCTAGTGGGAAATGAAGAAATCATTATGGGTTGTTTTTCTTATATCTGCCATTTTTTTTTCTTCCTCCAATCTAAATATTCTCTACAATGACTTTCTTTTTATTAAATGTAGCTGTTATGTACCAGTAAGACAGTGTATTTACCCTTCTGCTAAAGAGGGTATTTTGACAGGTCTGTCTAGCGATATTCTTTCCCGATAGTGTGATAGCAGCCTCTGTGCCCATGTTTTGTTGTCCATTTTATGAGAGCACTTTTCTGTGTTGCAGCTGCATGTCAGTGTTTAACCTGAACCCGGAGACATTCCTCCTTTCCTTACCTGTACCTTGTCTTGCAGTGGTCCGCTCAAGTAAATGAAACCAAAGCTAAACAAAATACATATTCTCACTACACGATACTCTCTGATACTTTCTGTATAATCTGTCAAAATATAATATTCAGAAAGATGTTAGTGGTAATTTACTGAGTCGGTTTCATGATAATTCACCAAGTTGTTAAAAAGGCTTGAAATATACTACTATAGCTGATCACAGACTTATATTTTAGTGTGTTTTTATCTAATAAATTGTCTCTAATTCCAAAGCAGACTCTGCAGAAAATATGCATATTATTCAACTCCAGGTTCTTAACAAAGCAAAGGAAAGACAACTGGACAGCTTAGTTGAAAAGCTGAATGACAGTGAACGCCAGATTCGGTATCTGAACCACCAGCTTCTAATAATCCAAGGTGAGGCGGGGCCACTGGCTTGGAGCCTTTTTTTTTTTTTTTTTTTTTTTTTTTTTTTTTTTTTTTTTTTGCCACTTGAGAGCTTAGCAGTTGGTTTTTAATAAATTTTATTTTATTCTGTTCTAGCTTCTTATGCTTTTCATTTCTAGTACTCTCATTTGATCTGGGCAGAGGCTCACAGGAGTGGAAGCAGATCCCAAGCCCAGGAAGGACTTCTGTGGCTAGTGTGTGCAGACATTTTTCTTTTCTCCTTTTCTTTTGTTTTGTTCCTCTTCTCCCAGGTGTTAGAATCGGAGTGTGTGGGCATTAACTGTGCTGGCTGCCTCCCACCCTCACAGCTGTGGACTTCTTACATCATCACCTGGATAAAGTAGTCCACTTAGAGCTGATGTGTTTAGTCTGCAGTGCAGCTGAAGTTAGGGACCCTGGTTGCAATTTCAGGTGTAATCATCTGGAGGAAACAGATCAGGTCTGATTGCTGCTTCTTTTGTGCTCTTGTAGAGTATCCATTTGTAGAATAATTTTATGATTGGATTCCAGCTCATTTCAAATTTAATTGATAGTGGAACAAAAGCTCTCTCTGCGATGTTTACAAGATCTTTCTGGAGAGAAGAATTTGTGAAATGTTACGGTCAAGTATTTTTGGGAAGGATCGAACGAAGACTGGGGAATTCAAGAGTTCCTTCCAAGGATGTTAGTTAGTCCATCCTTGGAAGGAGTAGTTAGTCCTCAGATACCTCGTTTCATGAGTGAGGGTCTCACTGTGTGGTCCTCTGAGTACTGGGATCATGGATGTGAACAGCTGTGACCTGCTTTAGGATATCTTTTTGATTGGCATGATCTTTTATTTGTGTAACTGGTGTTTTTTTTTTTTTTTTTAAGATTTATTTATTTATTTTATGTATACCAATTCATGAATACCTTTATGCTAGAAAAGGGCATCAGATCTCCTATAGATGGTTGTGAGCCACCATGTGGTTGCTGGGAACTGAACTGAGGACCTATGGAAGAGCAACCATCTCTGGGCCATCTCTCTAGACCCCTGTGTAACTTCTTAAATGAACAGAAGATGGAAGTATTGGGAATCTTTGTGGTAAAGGGTTGCGATAAGGGCCTAAAGGCAGTAGTTTTGGTTCTTTGAATTATTTATGGCATCAAAAATTTTTTGAGTAATTTTTGTTTTATAAAGCAACTAAAACTCATTTGTCTGAATTGAATTTTATTCAAATATAGATCTCAGAGATTGTGGCAATTATGGTTCCACAAAAGTGACAGTATTTATGTAAATATTTGTCCTGTTCCAGATGAGAAGGATGGCTTGAGCCTCAGCCTTCGGGAATCCCAGAAACTCTTTCAGAATGGAAAGGAAAGGGAAATGCAGCTTGAAGCACAGATAAAAGCTCTGGAGACCCAGATTCAAGCATTCAGAGTCAGTGAAGAAAAGGTAAGCTTTATCTCTGTTTAACACAACCTTAGTTACGGGAGTGGAGCGGAGGGACAGCAGCTAAGAGCCCTGGCTGCTCTTTAAGGATCGGGGTTCAATTCCTAGCACCCACATGCCACATTTTATCTCTAGCTCCAGGGATTCAACATCCTTTTCTGCCTTCTGTGGGTACCAGCTTGGCTCACAGACATAAATGTGGGCAAAACACTCACAGATTAAATAAATAAACAAATACATAAAATTAAAAGAACAAAGACTTTAAGTTTGTCTAAGACTACATTCAGAAGAACTTTATATCTTATGTGTCCTGCTACCCACCTGGGGTCACCTGTGGATGTCAGGAGGAGGTGCAGGCTTCCCTGTGGATGTCAGGAGGAGGTGCAGGCTTCCCTGTGGATGTCAGGAGGAGGTGCAGGCTTCCCTGTGGATGTCAGGAGGAGGTACAAACTTCCCTGTGGATGTCAGGAGGAGGTACAGGCTTCCCTGTGGATGTCAGGAGGAGGTACAGGCTTCCCTGTGGATGCCAGGAGGAGGTGCAGGCTTCCCTGTGGATGCCAGGAGGAGGTACAGACTTCCCTGTGGATGTCAGGAGGAGGTACAGGCTTCCCTGTGGATGTCAGGAGGAGGTAC